>JAOQGN010071032.1:0-19151 GCA_027564295.1 Himantozoum antarcticum
TTTCACAGATAAAAGCACTGAAATTGATTGGGGCACGTCCCTTGTGCCCGCCACATCGGTGATTTAGTGTCTTATCGAAGCAAGGTAATCCGAGGTAATCCAGCCACAATGACAACCATTGAGGTTATTAGTAGGCATGCTACAGAATTCCAAAACTCCAGTCAACCAGGCAAAACAAGATGATTGAGTCTAGTTAGACAGCCTACCTGAATCCAGCATGGAAATAATAACATCATCTGCAGGCACCATAAACACGTCTTCATTATCAATAAATCCGTCAAACCCCTCCATTAAGATGTGCGGTAATTTCTGCCGAGGGCAGTACGCAGATATAGAAAACAACTACAAATTAAATATGTTACTTGCTGGTTCAACTCCACATCATCAAAATCTTCAGCCGTACTGATGACAAAAGGCAAGCACTCAGACCGAGCAGCGAGAGTGATTCACTCACGACGCTGTGATTATCTGGATTGAAGTGCGAAAACTAACTGGCTATAAAGATAACACGATATAACATTACAATGACATACAGTTCTAAAACAAAAACACCAAATCTCTTCAAATAAACATTGGTCATGCCACTTGCCATTGGATGTCTCAAAACAAACATTCGCTAACAGTTCAACTACATATTTATATCTTTATCTTAAATATCAAGTTGAATTTAATATACACATATCAGCTAATTAGACATGCATACTTTAAACCTAGCATATGATTGCAGAGTTCCTAAGATTATTATATCTGACAGCTCACTTCAAAACTATCATAAATAGATTTTTTCGATTAGGTAAGAAGTGAAGAAACACAATGTAAGGTCTACCCGCCCATTAAGCTATTTTAGCCAACACCGGAACTCTTACCTCTGAGGTACATGTATAATAATTAACAATAATTTGGCAGCGTTCTTTATCTACAATCTAGATGATAAGTGAATACACTCCTGGGTTTAGCCATTGCCACCCTTTAACAACTAGATTATGGGTGAGGGTGGGAAAAAAAAATGAATGAGAAGAAAGAATTAATCTCTTTCATCCCTCATTCATTCTCTTTCTTTTCATTGATCTCCCACTCCCAACCATAATCTAGTTGTTACGGGGTGGCTGTCGTTCTAGCCATCTAAGGGGCTCTCCACTCCCACCCATAATCTCATTGTTACAGGGTGGCTGTGGTTCCAGCCATCTAAGGGGCTCTCCACTCCCACCCATAATCTAGTTGTTACGGGGTGGCTGTGGTTCTACCATCTAAGGGGCTCTCACCACATCATGCTCTCTTCACTTTCTTCACTTTCTTCACAATTAAGAATCGAATATTTTACTATATATACAAAATCGTCAGTCTTCAGTCTTCACGTTTGACATTTAATGCTGTCTTGTAATCGTCACACTTAGGAAAGCCCAATATTTAGTCTTCATATTTAGTAGGTGAGAGCCCCATTCAAACCTTCTGAAAATATCACATGTCTCTAAAAAACTAAAATACTAGGCTACCTCATTATCCATTATTTTAATCTACCCCAGGCCCCAGGGTAAACTCCTACTCCACTATTGTGTGCTGCTTTTATTGTAATTTCTAATAATTAATAACTAATAATTATACTGATATGTATAACAAGCCTAATACATGGTGTGCTAATACCTTCCATTTGCACACCAAATTTATTACCCGAATATAATACGGTATACCCCAGTGTACACGTTTGGGCCATACTGCTCACATTGTACCAAAGTTCTACTTACCCCATTGTAGAAGAGAAAACTATAATATATCCAAAATGTGAAGTCAAGACGTAACGTTAAGAGGGCACAGCTTCAGCTAATGTCTATAGATTAGAGAACGCTAATGCTTAGTTAGGCCTAACCTATTAGTAAAGTGAATACTTTGTAGACAGGCTAGAATAGTACCTCCTCCAACCATAATTAATTAGTAACTATGCTATGTGGTAATGCAGTTGCAATAGAACAGCTACAGCATTACAATGTAGCCTAACAACTAACCCCTAATCACATGTGGAGACCAGCTACTGCAGCCCACTCAGTCATTAATATTTTACAAGGTTATAAACTTCGGCTAGATTTTAATGAATGATAACCATCTAAATGGCACCTAGAATATTCCACTGTTAATTTAACATGACTGTTCAAGCATTTTAATAACTTTGTTACTAGACTTACTACATATATTTTTGAAAAGAGTTGGGATGCAAAATATAATATTTTTCTGCTTAGGGTCACTTCACAAAATGTATTATGTTTATGTTACATTGCCATTATCGGTCATGACCCATGAGATTGTCTAAAATGTCTATTTATATCCATGTGGCCTCTTGATACTTAAATTCCCATTGTTAGTTTTAAACTGCAAGTAAGCTATAAAGATACAATATATACACACTCAAGATGATCTTACCAAGTTCAAAGTTACGAAGTTCATGTGAACCTTAGAAAATGAGAGTTATGGCCTCATGTCGAAACCAAAGGTCGTCCCCGACCTTCAGGAGTGTGACCTTCAGCTTCAACATGAGGATATAACTCCTAATTTCCAGGGTTCACATGATTAGAACTAGATCTTACTCCTGCTACAGAGAGAGGGATTATTTACAGCTTACTTACAAATAATACTAGTGTTCTATTTCTTAGGCTAACTAGACTTACCAGACTAACTCAGATTAACGAGTCTTACTAGACACTCACCTTTCTCTCAGATCTACAGCTTAGAGTGAGCAAATTTACGATGGACACGACTTTGGTCCAACTAAGCTCATGCAAAGTTTCCCAGCTTGACAACCACCTAAGACATTAGAACCATGAACAAAGCATAAATAGAGACTAAAACCTGACAGGTACAAGGTTGACAGTATATACGTGTGATGTTGCAAGATAAATACATGTATGACATTTGTGACATGTGACATTTACGCTGACTTCCCACATGCTCGGACTAAGAACGATATACAATATACAATACAATATACAGGTAAGGTATAGCATGAATAATCAATTTTCATTATGAAAAATTATCATAATATAAATGGTATTAGCTCAAATGTCGTACCTAGGCTGAATTGTTACACCTCTCACACGAGTATTCTGGAGAGGTCAGGCACCAAACAAGCAGTGTGGTTGTAGCAGGTAGTAGCATCATCTGTTAGTGATGCACAGCTGTTTGTGATCAATCAATCTGTAATATCTGGTAAAATAGCGTGGTGAGCAGCGTGACATTAAAATTTTTCATATGGTTCATTACACAACAGACATAACTGAAAAATTCACCCAAATACTGCCTGGTTCCTGGTTCCTGGTTAGTGGGGGAGACTGGTAGTTTAGTAGCACTCTATGTCTGTACAATCAACAAGGAACCAGCAGTGAGTGTACATGTATAGGCGTACTTGGAGCTTTCCACGTGGAATGGAATTATACTGCCCATTTCTGAAAAATTAATATACCACCATATACCACACAGTATATATAATTATTACCAAATTACCAAAGATCTTTGCTATTGCTATTATAAATGTATTGGATACAGCATAACCCTACAATTTAGTACGAAATGCTCTGAATTTTTGCTGTCCACTTTGAGTGAGTGGAGAGTTTACCCATTAAATCAACACTATTTTGACATAATATCATAATACATTTGACCACTCCAGCATGTTTGAAGAAACCATTTTATAACAGCAAAGCAAATACTTAGTCTTATATAATGGGAAATGGGTCATAGTTGTCTTGGCTGTAGGGCAATGGTCGATGGTCGTGGAATGAGGAGTAGTGCACTATTAGCATCATTTCAATGTTGGAATGCGCCGAGTTGACGTATAACTAAAAACACAAAGGCATGTTGTCAAGGTTGTTAATTTTAGGATATACTATTATTCATGTTGATGTTGGGGTTTGGTCTTATGACGGTTTAACGGACCTGTGTTAACGGTTTAACGGACCTATAACGGATTTGTGTTTCTGCAATAAGGTATGCAGAGGTGGCAGTGCCAATAGTAAATTGCTCTAACGTGGTGCCACCCATTTTGGCTTTAATATAATAGTGACTTGTCATTTTTGTTCTTGTCCTTTTCAGTCCTCTCGTTTTTAAAATTTCTTTTGACATTCATCTGCTATATATTAGGACATCTTAGTAATTGATTATGACTCATCAACCAGCATTTTGTTTACTTTTGATCTATATCTAGTTTTTGCTTTTGGTATACATTTTCCTTTACTTTAGACTATACTTTTTTTATTTTTTACTATTGTTGAGCAATAATATATCGATCTCTTTTTGAGCAAAAAATAGATTACAATGTAGTACCAGAACTAATGCAATGAAGTCTCATTCTGTGTTCCATGAATTTCAGCTTTGACAAACGAAAGCACAATAATAATTTAGAAAATAGTAAAGCACGTAACTGGGATCGAACCCGGGCCCTTTGCGGCACAGCGCCTAGCACCGTGGCAGGTTACACAGTTCCATCCCAGTTACGAGCTTTACTATTTTCTAAGTTACTGTAGCAAATTGTAAAATTCATATCTATTGCTCGTATGTTACTAATTATGTGTTCTCATTAGCAGATGGAATTTCTGCGCTGACACAGTTGTCGGAGTTAGATAACTCCGCATGGGATTGAATTCTGGGTTCCTTGTGTGCAGTGGTATGGTGGGTGCTGAAGTGCACCAGTGAAGCTTCCTTTTTTAAGGTTGCTGAGCTGGTGTAATGGATGCATTCACCTGCCACTGTGCTAGGTGCTGTGCTGCAAAGGGCCCAGGTTTGATCCCAGTTATGAGCTTTACTATTATTTTAAGTTACTGTAGCAAATTGTGAAATTCACAATAATAATTATGTACATCTTTACTTTTCATGCACAATAAGGGGTCCACTCAAATTTGGTGTTTTAGTAATGACCAATGGTCTCAATGTCCGAGTGTCATAAAATTTGTCACAGCGTTGAACGGATGCTGCCAATGATTAGTAGTGTGATAGTATATCCAAGGTCAGTCAGACTATTGCACTACCTACTTGCGTATACAGTAGGGTTCAGACATGGCAGTGGACCGTGGAGGCACACTGTTCTGTTGTGGAATTTACTGTGAATCGGTGTCAAAACTGTTTGGGATATGGACCCAGGACGGCTTGAAACTGTCGTTTCAAAACGTGGTGTCCGCGTATGAGACAACCTAGGCAATAGACGAGGGTCAACTATACGAGGTCAGAGGTCAACTATACGCTTCATCCGTAATGTTCAAATACTCATTGATGAAATCCCAGTTATGAACAGTTTGTATTCACTGGAATATAGATTTTAGTTTATGGATTTTAGTATTAGGTTTTCTGTGGATTTGCACAGTGTTACCCTGGAAGACATCGCTCAGTGGCGTAATTCAGCTTTTTCTGGTTCCTGAACCAAGCTACGCATAGCGATGTAAACTAGCTATGCTATTGCTTTAGTAACAATATTCAATTCACTGACAACCACTGCGTTTGGTATGCGTTATAATCTGAGCAGTTTGGGGCCCATTTGCAAATCTTGGAGCTGGATCAAAGATAAAATTTGTGCATGGGTCAATACACTAGTACCAATGTATTATAACATGAACTTATAATCAAATGTGGCCATTGCATGAGAAAAACAAACATCGATATTAAAATTGCAATCATGAGTTGATAGTGGAACTAATGAATTTATCAATATTCAATGATACAATCTAAGTGTAGATTTATCATTATCAAATACTTCAATGATTTGCATGATAGATTATACAGATCAATGACTAAATCATACAATATCAATAAATAGATGATTAATAAATAGACAGCCAATCTGCATTTATAATTTTTTTTAAATATTTCATGCAGTGAGTAAAAGACCACAAACATGGCTTTGGCTATGTCATCATATTTCTAAATAATTTTTGGAATTGGAAAGCTTTTTATTGAGAGTATGATTGTTATTTGTGAAAAAAAAAAAATATCAAGCAATAGCTGTGTCAAATTTTATCATGCATTCTTTGGCAAGCTGTTGGATCAATAACGACCGAGCAATGAACTAATTGATCAGATTGCCAGTATGCACTAGGATTTTAAAACATTTGATGATGCCCAGTGTCAATTCTCCCTGGGTCTGTTCTAGGGATGGTCTAGCGGAGAGGGATCGCGAGCGTATTTCACCAAAGCGTTACAAGAAAACACAACTACGACACTCTCTTTAACTTGATGAGCCATGAGGTATGTGTATTCACCCCATATTAGCAACAGAACAGTCGTTTTGTACTCCATGGACACCAAACTAAAAATCTCAACCACTCAAACCAAAACACTCATTAATTACCTACGTAATAATACCAAGGTGTCCATATGCCAGAGCCATAATACCAGGGATTCAGGATCAAATATTGTTATATTGGATTACCACAACGGTTTGATCTCTATCAAACCTCCTACCATGTCAAATTTGTACACGATTATATAGTTACAGCAAGTTGTATAGTCACATACTACCTGTATCACAGCAGAAACCTACTTGACATGCTCTACAAAACACCATGATTTCAAAGTATATATTCAAGTGAAATTTCACACAGAAAAGGGGCTTGAAAATCGATCTTCAGAAGAACAACCGAATAGAATGTGTTGATGAGCAAATCTCAGAAATGCAATTTCTAATTGAATGAGGGGGCAATCTAAGGATAATTATATCAAATCTTGGTGAATGGTGGAAAGCCTGCTCCCTCTAAAAGTCCTACTTGATGGATAGTGGCGTCTCATCCCTCTCAAACCCCAACTCAACACTAGAATGACATTTCATGTTTTATTACTAGCACCACCAAAGGATTTAATTAGTAGTTACTACTAACCTAGAATATTTTTTTATTTACCAATACTTTATGTTATTACTATTTTCTTCCATATTGTTTTATCCTCTGTTTCTGCAACTTACAATGCTGTAACGGATTAGTATGGAGGCCGTTAGCCCGGTAATTCACCATTCCCCAACTAATCACCATGACACCATCAATCACAGAAGTAATTTCCACAAGTAATAATCAACACAATCAACATCGATATTTAAAATATATTAGTAAATTTAAGTAATCCATTTTAACATCACAGCAACTATAATAACGATCTTTAGTTTTCCGCAACAACAAAGAAATTGGAATTTCAGGCCATTTCAAGCAGCTATGCTTCACTCTAATGGGTGGAAGCTGGAAGTGAATAAGAGTATAGGAACAACCGAATGCGACATACTTCAAGAGATAATTTGCAACAGGAAAACAACATTCAATAAGATGAAGACATGTGCCAGAGTGCAGGTTTGCCAAAATTCCTAGCAAGGTAAAAACAATCAGACTACCAACATTTCCGATGAAAATACTTGTCTGTTTGCCACACATTGTCTGCTATCTCAGTTGAGATATAATAGTTAGTAGGAATCTCTGTAAACGAAATTCTCAAACAAGCAGAGCTCAGGTGTGTCACACATTGGTGGTAAATGGCAGGCAGTTTGCAGGAAATTTTTCGTGTCAAACTGGTTTCAACCTTATCACAAGTTAACACAAGATAGGGTTTTTCAGTCTTTTGAAAGTTTTCAACCATTGAATGATGTGCCTTTACCTGCTGTGTACCTACTCTTTGTTAGATCAATAATTAGGGAATTGGACAGAGCAAAGTAAATATCATAAATCATGCGTAAATATGCTGATGATTGGCTGGGTTTCGCTGGATGGTTTAGCTCACCAAATAGACCAAATACTGGGAAAGATTTTTATCAGATACTGAATGTACATGCAACTATGATCATTGGATATGCTTTTCACCATAAATATGACAGCAATGTTGCATAACTGCACAACGAATCCTACTACGTATTCTGCAACTTGAGAATCCACAAATCACTGATTTTATCAAAACCATTGAACCACAACAATTTATCATGCACATGACATGAATGTCAACTAAAGTTGTTACCACTGTCACCATAGGAGGTGAGGTTGACAGTGTTAGGTGTCACATCGCAGCAGAATATTATGCATATGCCTATAGCATCCAACAAAATATAACACCCATTAGCTAAAAACTTAGAGAAGAATATATTCGGAACTGTTTTGAGAATGGGGATATAAAATGAAAACTGGAAGAAAAATCCTATTTAGGATATGACCTATACCTATAGTATTGAAAGAGTGCTGTTACAGTATGTATTGCGACTTTTGCATATAAATATATTATATTACTAGATAACATTGTCCGTGCATATCAAATTGCATGGGCAAGAGTTCAATCTTGAAAAGATTGTTTCACTTTTCTACAAGCAAATTCGCTTTGATTTTGACATTATATACGATCATACGGTACCATTGTACAATAGCAAATTTTTACACAATCCTTCAATTCCCATTCTTTTGTAATCTAGTCTCTAATCTGTCTATGAAATAATATTAGACGCTTTCGACAACAACCAAGCAAAATGCGACTTCATAATAATATGTCATGGAGTCAATTATTTTTCGTAACACTGCAGTGTAGAAACGAGGCCACTGGAATACTGGAACTGCACTAATACGCAGCACTTATCGAACTTCTCCACTGGTCCAGTTTCTACAGCAGTGATACTCAAATAATTAGTCCGAGTTTCGACTTTCCTCATACTTCGGTAAGTATCATTCAACTTTTAAATCATTCATTAACAACAATTTGGCTTCCATGGTCACCAAAATTGAAATTAACTGTAAAGAGCTGCTGGATAACATCCAATAAGTATTTTTTTAAGATCAAAGACTGTTCATTTCCAGCAGCCCAGCAATATTCAATATAAATTATTATACATTATTTTAGTCAAAGCCTTATTAGTCACTACACGATCTGCTCAGCTCGCGAAGAAAATAGAAATACGCTGCTTGAATGTCAACTATTCCCGAGTTCTACTATACAAGTTCTCGGGATGACTTCGACTAACAGGCTGTAAACCACACATCTAGTGTTGGAACTTACCAGTAGGACCGGCCCGGGGTAATTACCTAAGGGCCACCTGGTCTGAGGGCTGAGCCTTTGATCCTCTACCAGAAGAGCCGCAAAATCTTACTCTGCTCTTGCATAATAGTACTAATAGCTAATAATTAGTTGTTTTTATTTCCTTACCAACTTAAATTTTTTGTATTTGATTTCAGTAATAAATATTCCACAAAAGAAGTTGGCTGCAACTTTTGATATAAAAATTTGGTGCGCTCGCGACTGGACCGACCCGGATAAGGCCCGATTTTTCTGCATTGGCTCGGACCCGACCCGTTCCTGTGAATCTATGGCCCATTTCAACACTACACACATCTCTGCCTGAGCAGAACACTAACTGGAACTGGACAACACAGGAGCAGAACTATCACTGGGCGAAACCATGGCCGTAAAAAAACTACCGCTGAAAAAACAGCACCTACTAAGTGTTTATTTATAGTTGTACCTCTAGAGAAAGAAGACAACTCCTACCAACACTGTAAAGATAAATTAAATACAAAATATTTGTAAAGATCGTTATTTATTGTTATTACATGTTATTAATACTATTAATAACTATTAATAACATGTATTAATATATTAATACATGCATATTAATATATTACACAACCAAAATACATTATGGTTCATATTATGGTTCTTCAAACATCCAATTTCTTTACTCATTTTCCTAGATTCCCGGAAAGTCAAATTATCAGTCAGCGTCAACACAATGCTATATCACATAACATCCAAGAAATGACAAATCTTGGGAGTTGAAAGATGCGGTGAAACGAAAACCCATAAAATATGTAGTAATCAAAAAATTTTATAAAAATATATAGCAAACAGAAATTTTTACATTTCAAGAATATATTAACATAAAAATACAGATAGCAAAAACTGGAAAAAGATTGCAGGCCTACTAGTATATAATGGTCAGTTTGCTCCTCCAATTCAATGGGACCTTTTATCAGAGAATTAGAGCCTTGGTTCCTAGGGCAATGCACTGTAAAGGTTCTAGTTTTCATGGTAGAAAAATGATATCTTATGTCAAATGTCTATCTACCTTCAAGTTTTGATAGTTTGTACTATTTATTAATATATCGATCGATTGGGCAATATTGTGCTTTGAAATTTTCAACTGGCCTCAACTAGTGTATTAAATTGATGTAATATGGTGAATAACATGTGCAGATGCACATGCACAGACAGGCTGGCTCCGACTTGGATCTTTGGCTATGTTTAGTACGTTGCCGCACTGTGAGTGAAGGCGGCTACACAAAACTACTACTTGCCCACACACCATCAATTATACATTTTCTCCAGTCACTTGAATCTGATTGTGCTCTATAATTTCAGATTGATAAGACTTGAAGCTTGAAAATGAGCCATCACTTGTTGAGATCTGACCTTCTGGTGACCTGTTACCAAGCAGATTTGGCCTTACATTGCACTTGTCACGGCTAATTACAAAATAGTCCAAGGCCCAAGTAGAGGAAATGTCTAATAGCAGCTGACATTGTTTGCGACTCGTACTGGAATTGAGACGGGCGTACCTACTAAACCTGATGCTCCAATATATATATATATATATATATACATATATTGGAGCCTGACTACTAGACTACCATTACAGTCACAAATGATGCAATATTATTGGTCTGAAAATAGGCCGGTATTCAACATCTGTATGTCAGATAACCACATCCCATTTCTGCTGTTGAGTGTTATATCCCATCCGTCGGCCTAGCACAACAAGTTTTATGCAAGCAGTTTATTCACTGTTGAGAGTGCAGTGCCAGTACTAATGCTCATTCAATATCGTACAGCTAGTGTCGACTGTAGCTCTATGATTGGAATTATAGTTTAAGGGAATCATCCTACCACAGTTGATTATTAACGCAAGGGAGTGGTTGCAAAATTGCTTCCGATCGGAGAAAATTTATTTTTACTCAAATTTTTATTTTCAATTACTCATTGTTGGTGTCAGAGGTTGGCAGATTTGTACCTACCCTAGATAGAATGATATATATATTTTATATTTACAGATTTGTATAAAATATATACAACTATAATTACCATACTTTTAACTAATACTTTCTCCTATGTCCCATAGTACTTTAGTTTCAGTGATAGAAGTTTGTGGGAAAACTTAGCCTGTCTTTACAAGCTTTGTTAAATGCAGAGTTGTCCCCACAATCAGGCCCCAAGAAACCGTTTTTTGGGGCCCGAAATTTTTCTTGGGACCCGATCGTGGGGGCAACTCCGCATTTAACAAAGCTTGTAAAGACAGGCTAGGGAAAACTGGGACGTCTCACAAATTAGTACATAAAATAAAACAATACAGCATAATACATGCATTTCTGAGCACTTTGGGTGAGGTTTAGAGTCACATTTTATAGCCCAATTTGAGATTTCATTAGCTAAAAATTCGTAGATCTGTACAATAGCAGTCAGTAGCCTGTGATCCAAAACGCAAAACACCTAAATCTCTGACTAGGCCATGGTAAAACATTCCAACCAAAAATGGTCATACTTCTATCATTGGCTAGTGTAGTAGAATTAGGGGAACAGGCCTGGTTGTCAAACTGCTGGCCACTAGACCATGCCTCATTGAGTGTTTGGGGACTGTATTTCATGAAAAATCAAAATAATGACGCTTTTAGTTTAGTTTTATTATCACAATAAAAACAACAAGATAATAAAAGTAACAAAAGCATAATTATTTCGATTTCACATCTCAACTAACAGCCCTCCTCCCTCCCCAAACACTCAACGAGGCACGGCATAGTGGCCACTGGCCAGCAGTTTGACAATGACAACCAGGCCTGTGGTTAGGGAAGAGTTGGTAAATTACCAAGTATATTACTATGTGTAGAGATCAGCACCATAGAACGAGCCAGTGAGAAACTGTTACGGAAGAAATTAGCCAAGAGAGCGAGAGAGAGGAGGGGAGGGAGAGAGTAAAGTTAAGAACAAAAACGAGGGGCAGAATTATAGCGAGGATATATTCATTCTGGCAAGACATGTTAGAGAGAGTACAAGTGAACTTATAAAGTGAATAAATATAGTGTTTGAATAATATTGAGGATCCAGAGTTAGAGAGAGATAAGTGAAGTATTTGTGAAGTATCTGTATAGATTGGTTGTATTGTATTACTGTTGTATATTAGAGCGAGAGTACTGACGCAGATTGCATTGAGTGAGACAAGGGTTAGCACGACACGAGAGCTGTTGTATGAGAATAGATAGATCTACTCTGTGGATCAGAGACGATAGAGTAGATCCACACAAGGTGGAGTCACTGGAGGGAAGAAGTACGAGTAATCCGAGAGTCACATGAAAAAAGGTACAGACTAGTGAAGAGAGACGAGATCAGGACAAGAAAGATCCAATCAGATACCAGGGAACGTACAGCGGGGTAAGTTCGATACAAACATTACACTATGTGTATTCCCTATTAGTATTGTAATTCTTCTTCTTCCAATTCTAGAGTCATGGTGGCTTAGCGGTCTAAGCTTGCAGCTATGACGAAAGTCATCTGCAAGGACGTGGGTTCGAGTCTCACCGTTGAGGTGGGTTCGAGTCCCACCACTGGGAGATTTTGGTCCCGTAGGTTTCCTCCTTGCCCATATCGAACCCATACGCGGACATCTGTGCCGTGGACTTCCTTCGATTAGCTCTGCCATTGGATTACCACATATAAATAATATTGCTAGGACAGTGAACAACAAAACAAAACTAAAAAAAAAAATTAAGTGCAGACATTTCAATTTATTTCGAGTGCATAAACGCACTTTTGAGCACTTTCGTGAGGGTACTGTTAAAATTTTGAACTACGAAAGTGTTATAACTTGTTACTAAAATGATAATAAGATGTTACAACCTTATACCAGTGTTGGCAGATTTTGGACAGTCTGGTAAATACCACTGGTATTTACTGTCCCGGGAAAAACTCCTATCCGGGAAAAATTGGGAAATATTATTCGAGTTTAGGGATATTTTCAGTATCCATTAATCGCTTGAAATAAATGTATAAATTAACTGTTGTATGTATTTGTATAATATCTTGTAATGGTATAAACATAATATGATTACTAATTTTAGCAACTGATAATAAGGGTTTAGACTGAATCTAGCTAGCAAAAACAAAAATATACATAGATTAGACACAAGATATTTACACAATCAATTTATGAAATATGAAAGATAATTACAATAATAACATCTAAATACCAATATGAATTACAATTGTCAATAGCTATCGATGTCATGAGAGCCGTGTAACATTCTGTATGAGACATTATAGTCGTGTTGTGTATTGAAAGCAAGACTTCAAAGGTAGGCTAATTATGTGTTATTATAATGCATAATCCATTGTTTAGCCAAACAGATTAAAACCAACATTATGATAAAACAACGCATATAGATAATATAACCTGCTTTAATGTTGCTGTAGGAATATAATTAATATTTTTCCCAATTTTTCCCGGTATTTACCAATTGTTCCCGGTGTCGTGGGAAAAATAATTTTTCCCGTCCAAAATGCCAACCCTGCCTATAACGGGTTACGGATTAGTGTTAAACTAATTACTGTTACTCTTTACTTGTGTTGGGGTAGTGTAGTTGGTAGCGGCTTGAACTTGTAATCCAAGGGTGGCAGGTTCAAGTCCCAGCTGGGGCATTCTGACAAAAATGCCTTTAGCAAGACTTCTAACCCGCATTTGTTGGATCTCTTCGGATTAGGATGTAAAAATCAGGAGCTCCATGAGAGCTGATGCCGCTATGTGGTGTAATTATTAGGTGGTGGTGTACAGTAGATTTTAAAATTTAATATGAGGGAGACGTCTGTAAAATGCACGAACTGACAGATTATCACTGCAGTTTCCTGCCGAGGACGATCAGAGGACTGAAAAGTGTCTAGTGAAAAGCTATCCTTGGAAATCACACGCTAGGGGTCTCCACTTCTCCCATCCGAGGGTTTAGAAACTCAAGACAAGACAAGACGGAACAATGAGGGAGCTCGGCTGATCTCATCCGACTGTCACTGTCAGACTGCAGGTTACTCATGTGGCAGGGGCGGTTGAGTTACACTTTAATTGAAGTGGTGATAATTTAAATATCGTATACGGTTCTACTAATAAATGGATAGAGCTTGGAGTGTAGAGGGGCTATAGACCGGATTCTTTGTAAGATTTATAGTTTTTAAAGAATTATTGTTCACATCAACTTCTTTGTTCCATCAGATGCCTTCCATACATTTGCTTCATGGTTCACTTTCCGGGCACACAAAGTGATTGAAGGTTGTATGGAAATATATTAATAACCTGGCAGCTAACCTTTGGTCACTCAATTGGGAACACTCCGAGGCAGTCCGAGCATTAGCCAAGTTGTAGGCCTATCGCTTACAAAACCGATACCAAATGTCAAACTGCTACAACAGATAGCCTGACTTGAGACTCCGGGAACATGATATTCAATGATATCCACTGATATTCAATGAATATTTATGCTATTATAATAGTGTGAGATCATATTATGGTATCTTTGACAGAAAATAATATAGACTAAAACTCGATAACTCACTAATTATTTTCTCTCAATATAAACTTTAATATTTGTATTTATGTGGACACAGAAACTCCTACGAGACAGAATGAATTGTTAAACACATTCGGTGTGCAGTCAGAGTCATGTTGGCAATCTTATAAATGGAAAGCTTTACCAGTCATCCATGTCACTCAACTGTACACAGATTCCAGAATAAGATCACAGAACACTACAAACTAGTGCATCTCTGTGATCTGCTGACGCAATCGTTGTTTGAAGACATATAATATAATTTCTTAATTTCACTTCCTGGTTCCTACTGCTGTCACATTACTAATGTCTTAATTTCAAGTCAATTTAATGTCTTAATGTCTTAAAATTAGTTTAATACTTTAACTACTTTCATGATTTACTGAATTGTAGCCACCAGCCGAAAAGAATTGGAATTGCTTGACAAAATCTTTGGGTCAACTAAAAGGTAAGACTTTTGATCGCACTGCTGAGGGTATTATGTGGGCAGTAGTACGACAATTACATTAGGTACCTAAAAATAATGTGTATACTGTATAGTTTTTAAAGTGTTTACTTAAATCCCAAGATATACATTCAGGCTACATTTTACAATCTAGCAAACATGAAATGACCAATAACATTGATTAGTTTGTTATAATAAAAATTCAAAGTAATACAGAAAAATGCAAAGCGAAATGGTATATTAGTGGTAGGTGAACATAAAATACAGACTAGCGTAAGCAGATGTAAGATAGACAAGCTGTAACCAGATGGAAAGTGTGTAAAGGCTATATCCAGTTATAATGCTTGGCATGATAGAGGATAGAATTCTTAATCGTTTCTCATAACTTAGCGTGAGGTCAATTGTGTCGATTGTATCTCATCCATCCCATCTATGCATTTGGAGATCAATTTAGCTTCAGTATTGTTATTGAACTTTGGTTACCACGGTACTTTACTACAGTTCCAATCACACATAGAAGGGATGGAATGGTAGCAATACAATGGCAGTAACGCCTTAATGCACGTACATGCAATAACGAGTAGGATATTGTACTTCTATGCAACTGTGAAATGCTGCTCTGGTTAAATTTAAAAGTCAAAGAAAATAATTTGTTCAACATTCTGCAATCTGTAGGCCTAATAATACATCTTGATTTTAATCTTGTTAACAAAGCTTAATTTTTAGTCATTAATATGTCATTTTCATGCATAATTACTTAGCCTGATTATTAGGCTCTCTTGGAGTTGCCACCAGCTGGTCACTAGTCTGGCCATTTATGACAATGGTGGTACAAAAAAAAATACAGTAGGCGTATTATACTCGAGCTAAAAATTGCTATGCGGAGTTGGAAATTAAAATTATTATAATTGAACTTATATGTGATGATGTAAAAGGTTCGGTCTTACCAGAACCAGGAAATTTATCAGTATTACAAATAGTCGGAAAATCAGCATAAATATCTGAATGATTTCTAACAAACAAATACAAACAAATACAACAACAAACAAATTCTAATGAAACAGAAGCCTGCAAAAAATTGCCGGCTTTAATATTCGGGGAACATTTTCTCATCAGGTGGGCATTGTAGATATGCAATCTACATCAAAGGCATCAAAAGCTAACACAATGCTGGGGAGTTGTGTCTCTGAGTAGGAGCGCTAGCCAAACTAGCCACAGTGCCTGTGGCCCACTCGACCCACTAGCCAAATTAGCCATAGACCACATGATTTGTTCCGACTATATACGAGACTAAAGCACAAGCCCCATCTAATCTGCAATACTGCGACAATATTTGGTGCACGTCTGGCCAAAACCTGTTGAGAAAACTGCGAAAATGTATTTAACTTTGCTCGTCATTAACTTTGCTCAACATTAACTTTGCTCAACTTTACTCAACGGTAATTAACTTTGCTCAACATTAACAGTTATCTGGCAAGGATTTTCCCACACTTACACCGGTTCGCAAGGATAGACTTGCAAAGCTTAACAGTAGCTGGTTACTGGGGCCAGAGTAAAGAAAGCCAGCGTCTATAATAACAGTTGCAATATAAAAAGACTGTGATCTAGCCAAGTGCCAAAATATATGCCGACGTGAAAGCTTTTGATGTAGGCCTACTACGATTATATGCCATTCAAACCTCTAGAGTCTAGGCACTTCTATAGTTGATATAAATACATTTTTGTATAACATAGATTTCTTTTGAAATATTTTAGCAACTACTGAAAATCATGATAATAATTTCACTTTTCATGAGCAGTTTCAAATTAATAAATATCTTGAGTATAATTTGGATTTATGTTTTATTTTCTGTTCTTTATCGTTAATTTCTGTTCTTTATCAAGATCAAGTGTTCACGTTCAAGTGTTCAGAGCTATCAGTGTTCACGTTAGGAATTTTCTCTTTAATATTGCAATTCACTATTTTGCTAGTTTCTTTATTTAATATGGAATAGATATAATTAGTTTTATAATGTATACAATAATAAATAATTCCTATCGGAAAGCAGTGATATGATTCATGAATAAATAATTAATTTTTTGATTGTTAATCTCTTTTCCTGGAATAAACAAGGCATTGAAATATATTGCATATATTTAATATGTATTATCTAGTCCAAGGAACTAGACCGTCATCCAGTATTAAAAGTAGACCTACATGAAGACATGAAGTCAATTGCAACTTGCATGAGAACTTGAGTAAGAGCAACAAACTCTACATACTTTATTCATAACATGAAATCTTATGTGGACCTTGGCCTGAGGTTCAATGATATAGTGCGAGTCTAAATGGCATGGCAATTGGCTCAAAATCAGTTGAAACAATACAAACCAAACTGAAACCACAATGCAATCAGTTGAAAAGAAACTATACATTTCGTTATCAGTCTAGGATAATAGTAAAGAGCTGCAAAAATAAGACCAATAAACGAGAGTTGGTGCCAGATTAGTACTAAATATTTGCTGCTTGAGAGACGCCTACACCAAGCACCTGCACCCTGTTCTAACAATCTCAAAATGTAGCATTTTTTAATGGTTTTATATAATTTGCAAAGTTTCCTACATAATTCTAGCTGAGTATTTGAGAACTTAGCAAAATTTAGAAACCGCCAATAGTGGTTAATGACCTGTTGTGTTTGTAATTTTCAGATTGCGTTTAGGCCATTATATTATAATAATGGTGCGCATTCACAATAGATCCATTGAGGTGACAACTCCCATTTCAGATTTAAAATTTATTACTGACTAAAATGAAATAGCAACAGATAAGTTGCCAGCTTTTTGGTGACATAGAAATTTCAATATAATTTTTTGTGTGCAATTAATGTAATTTATCAAGAAATGAATTTGCACAATAACCCAGATAGGTATAGGCCTACTCTATGTTGATGGGGTGTGGTGAACTCCCAACAGTTATGGTGGTTTCAGTTTGGTTTGTATTGTTTTAGTTGATGTTCCAATAGCGGATCAAGTCGGGGGAACCCATCTGGCCTCCGGTATAATGGCTGCAGATCAGAAGACAGGGAGCTGTACTTTTAGGGTTATAAAGTACTTGCTGTCTTCTGATCAACAGCTGCTACACTGAAGGCCCGGTGGGTGCTTTCCATTGTGCTAAATTTCCATTTTCAGTAAACCACTTACTATTGACAAGCTGGATTCGTTCATTACTGATGAGCTAAATAAAATCAATACCACAAGTGCCCCTCAGACCAGAGAGGGATTGCTGGGTGCAGAGGAAGTGAAGATCAGTGGCTCTGTGCTATATGAGGTGGACCAGCTGGGGGTACGTAATTATGCAGCTGTACTAGTTGTATATGTCTTAATATTGATGAGAAAACAGTTGAACAAATGGTTATTTTTATGTAAAAGTGGTCGCCTAGATCCAAACACTAGGTGTATGGCATAAAAGGAAAAGCTATAATCCACTGGCAATGACATTTTCAGGAAGTCGAAATCCATTGCTTGATAGATTTGAAGAGGTTTGGCAATGTTGTTGTTGTTGATATAATTGACTTTTTTAACAGATTTCTGACTAGTTTTATTTTATAATACCCAAATTGTCTGCTCAAACTACAGTATCTGACAAGTGTCACTCTGTTTTGAGTCCCTTCTATGACTCGTGTCACTCTTGTCCAAGTTCCTTCTATGACTCGTGCATGCTTCAACAATGTTCTCGGAGCAAATTAAGGACTCCTATCATTGGCCGTTTGGCAGATGGTTGCTGAGGCTGAATGAGAATGATCACGTACATGTTGGAGCGTGGTATTTTGTTGTTTGAGGCCTGGAGAAGTCCTTATATGGATCTCAGAGAGTTGTCTTCTGTATCATTGACTTTTTCGTTGTCATTGACGCTTACAATTTTAATGCATTAGAGTTTAGACCCAGAACCGTATAAAGTAATATTCGGTAATAATCAGTAATAATCTCAATAAACGCTGTAGTTTAGACCCATTGTGTCAGCAGTAATTATTAATAATCAAGTTATGTGGCCAGTTACTCGGCTTAATCAATCGTCACTTTTGTCATGGAGAAAGTTGTTAAAATTTCCCAAAGTCTATATAAAATCATATCTAACAAATACTATTGCAGAAGTTGTATTTGGT
>JAOQGN010071033.1:0-12366 GCA_027564295.1 Himantozoum antarcticum
ATTATCTTTACACTACCATTAATGACAGTTTCCCCTTCCGACCGTCGTGGTCCATGATTGTATCATTTCTAGTTAGCATTATTAATTTTCAATTTCTAAATTTCAAAAGTTAGACAATTTATTGGGTATTGACAGGCAAGTTTAGAAAAGCTACATGGAAGCTATAGTACATACGGGTACTCTGCTTTACCTCACCAACAAGATCAAGTAGTTTAGCGCAAAGCACATAGATGTTTCTACAGAAACTGATGACCTTGACCTTGAATGTGACCTTGACCTCACCTGGATGTACATCTTAGGTACACAGAGTGTTTCCTCAGTTACGTAGAATATCTCTCTGAATACAATAAACCAAGTATTGGCTGGCTGATCGGGGTAGCTACCATTGTAGTCATTGTAGAGGATCTTATTCCATTCATCTTTGTAGAAGGGGTACTTTGGCATTAGATCTGGCTCAGCTTTGAAGAACAGCCTACAATAAGATGCTATCATTAGTTAAAGAACCTCAGCTAAAAAAAAAGGTTTGACATGCATTGAAATCTGTTCGCGCACTATGGAGAACATAGCAAATGCATATACTATTACTTGTTCATCTCCACGAGGCACGGGTATTCAATGATTTGCCAGACTGGTAAAGCATCTCTATAATTATATACTGTGATCCCACGTCTGAGTGAGTACTTATTGAATTTAATAGTATGTAGCCTACATGTAACATGGAAATTATTTTTGTAGTTGTCTAAAGCTCGTTTGTTAAATTGTAAAAGTTGTTCGACTGTCTCAGCTACGGAAAAATTTAGAAGTATAATAAGCAAGTTCCAGTGTTCCGAGACGTAGATTGTTTTCAAAGGTGATAATACGTATTCATATATCACAGTGCAACTACTAAATAGCATGCACATGCGTGCCATACTACTACATTAGCATGCATGTACAAATTTCAACTAGTAGCTAGTAATTTGACACTGCGATCTATCTAATACATAACAGGGTGACATAAACGTATACACTGGTCATGATAACCTATTTCGACCCATATTTGGGTCATGACAACCGCTCTCAATTTATATGACGTACTTGTGAACAATTAATACATTTCATTGAGTGAATTGGAGACCTAGATTTACAATAGGATACAGGATTGTATCTACTACTGTGTTGAACTAATCTACTGTGTCATAACAAGATTCTATTTAGCTGTGGGAAAGTGTTTACAAATAATTATGTCACAGTGACCCGTTTAACAAATATTGGAATGGGATGACCTACTTACAAATAGCCATCTGAGTGGATTGTAACAGGTTTCCAGTAATGGATAATTAAGAAATACATGCTCCTGTATGAATATTTATTAAAAAGTTTACACAATACTATATAGAAGTCTGTGGGAATGTAAGTCTGTGGGAATGTAAGTCTGTGGGAATGTACTGGATAGTGGAGAGGTCTGTGGAAATGTACGGGAAGGTGGAGACGTCTACCTTCACATATCCAATAGTTACAAGATCTACAGCCTAAAGCTTTATCCCACCTGAATAACACTGGGCAGTTTGCATGTTGGATCTGTAACTTTCTGTCGATTACGATTTAATAATTATATTTTCTAGAAATGTAGCAAATAGCAGATGCAGCGGATTTATGGGAGTCGTGTGTACTTGCGAACTGTAAATACATTCATATTGATTAGTTTTACGCAATATATAATTTGAGCAAACTACAAGTGAGTGATACAGAGCCGAGCTTCTCTGACACTAAAACATACACAGGATGCTCCCTATCACATCCATAACAAAGCTAACTAAATTGATAGGGCTGTAGACAATGGGGGACAATTTCAAATAGCTGTGATATAATCTTGATAGAATTTCGTTCCCTACTTCATAGTTAATTTGAACGGCTTTTTTATCCAGTAACATAACAATATTAAAATCAAATCTTTATTTTCATTCTTATTTTATCTTATTGTTTTATTTTTTATATTAATGATTCTTGGTGCAAAACGGTTCTAATAATTCTTGAAATAGAAAGATGGACAAAGCATTCGAAGATAACCACCACAGAAGCAAAGTTCAGTAACACGACATGTGGGCGTGTGGCCGCCTCACCTGAGTAAGTTAAGTCCAGCTGTCTCAGAGTGAGGCTCTAAGGCTTGGCTAATCTTAACAAGAGAGTCATAGGTTTTCTGATGAATGTCATTGCCAGGAGTTCTAGCCTGTTGTAACCGTCTCACAAAATGTCCCTTCCATGCCTTGCTAATCTTCACTTGGGCTAACATCTCTTCTGTTGTCGCCTCATGGTCGACCCACTTATCAGGTACCTTCTCTACTTCCCCTGCAGAACGACAACATGAATGTCAGCTAACTATGGTGCCGATAGAATGCAAGCCAAGTTGTGATATGCAAGGAATAATAATTATAAAATATACAAAAAAAGACTGATTATACAAGAAAAGAAAGGCAATAGAATAAAATAAGACTTGTATGTTACTAACGTTGGGTTAAATAGAGCAAATTTACACCCGAACCAAACTCATGTTGAACAGGCAAAGCAATTCAAAGCTTGAACTTCACTGAAACAGGTAAAGTGTCCGATAAAGGTATCTATTGGAAATGCCAAAGTTGCATTATCTTTAATTGGGAGTTGCTTGCTCCAGGTTTGAATGAAATATTTACATGGCATATTCTGCCTTTTGAATTTTTGACCACATCATGCTTTAATGGGGTTTCCAAGTTTATGTGGAAAGCCTTTCCTCCTTTTAGTGGAAAATGACAAGAGGGGTCACATATTTCTATATAATCTGTCATTTTGGACTTGTAAATTAATTTCATTTAAATTAATGCCAAAGGTATAATTATGTGGCTACAGACATTAATAAAATAAACTTGCAGTACATAAGAGGCCAAAGGAACAATCAATAACAACAATAAAAGAGCAGAGTTCACACATGTCAAGTCTCCCTCATTTTACAGGAGTCTCCCTCATTTCCAGACAAAATTTAGGTACCCCATCCGACCAAATGGAAAACTCCCCACCCAAAAGCCCAATCTCCTTGATTTTAGCTGGAGTTACTTGGCAAGTATGAGATTTGGTGTCACACAGTCAACTGATGTTTACATATCTAGATGACAGCTGGTAACAGGTGATTGTCAGCTGGCTATATAACCAATAGTTTGTTCTTACCCACAGCCGGTAAATCAGACGAAAGTGTCTGGTCTTTGTCTATGATGGATTCTGATCAAAAAGTTATATAAACATACAATATAAATATACATAGATAAAAGATGCATTAAAATATAAAATCAACTGCAACTGTTGACTCCTCCGTGAAACAGAAGAAGGATACAGTCTACTATTACAACATATAGGTAAAGAATACGGCTTATTGACAGCATAAAGCCAAAATTAGGCAATAGCTTTGCAGCTCATCTGTAACCTAATACCTAAATAGTGCAAACCCATCAATGGAATTTGTGCTGATGACAGTCCATCAAACAGACAAACAAACAAGTTGGCGAACACTAACAATACTAAACAGCTACACTCACTTCCTGGTTTGTTTTTATCCTTCTTGTCTTTGGCTGATCCTCTATGACTCGTACTTGCTCCAGTAGCTAAAACAATTAGACAAAATTTTGGCTATATGTACTATCTGCAAGATATGAAATATTAGCCTGGGCTCATGGTCTTGTAGCAAAATGGGTGAGTTGGAGCAGAGGATAGAGACAGCTGTACAAGGCTATATATTATGCAGATATCTATTACTTTTATCACTTTGCCACTCATTTAGTAGCATGAATTCATTTGCAGCATAATTAAACTTCCCGCAATGTTGCAATCGAAGCTACACATATGCACACTTTGAGAGAGGGATACCCATGATGCAATGGTAATGTAGGTGAAAGTCATCCCAAATGCAATGGAAACATAAGAGAGAGTTACCCAGAATGCAGTGGAAACATAGCAGCCGATAGTGGCAGATGCATTAGCATGGCGTCAAGTTTTTTTTACAAAGACGTAAGGCTAAAATATGCTAAAACACAAATTGGACAAACTGTGGAATACAAATAGACAACACCAAACATGGATAGAGTAAGGAGAGTGTGATATAAGACAAACACACAATTTATCAAAACTTAAATAAATGTCAGGGAAACATCCTGGACAAAGTAGGCAAACACATGAGTGGTACAACTGGTTCGTACTGTCTACATCATAGCCGTAGCTATCAGTAACCCGACGCTTGGTTGAAGCACCTGGTTTAATGTATGCTGGCACATTTGGCTCCGATTGGTGACTCCGGGAAAGACTTGGCCCACTAGAATCTAATGTTTAAATGTTTACATAGTTATGTAAATAAGATAAAACATGTATAATACTTGACTCAATGTTAAATGTTATATACTTCAACTACACATAAATTCTAATCATAGAACTCCTTTCGGTCCATCTCGGTTGTGAGCTACTAGAGAGTTTAAGCACGGAGTTGTCAGCTCAATGGCGGCTGTTTGAAGCGCGGCGTCCTCATGGACCGGGTTCACTGTGCAAACTGGTTTTAGCAAGGCGTTGTATTTAAGAGTTATCCTCTCTTTACTGTTGTTTTATTGTTGCTATTAGTTAGTTGCGGGATATCAGCCACAAATAGTCAAACTCGCGCAGTTGTCTGAGGATTCTACAATTTGATTGGTCAATATTTGTGTACTCTGAAACTAGATTTATATTTTTTATGCTTTGGTTTAAATATTTATTTACCAGTTATTTATAGTGTAAAATGAGATATTAAATGTCAACCAACTGAGTTAAGATGTTTATGAGCTAAAGAAAAATATTAGAAAAATTTAGAAGCTCGGGAAACACTGGAAAACAAGGATGTTCAATAGCGTTTTCACCGACGCCATAGAGGCCTTGCAGCCGTCGTATCTGACGCCGCCTCCCTGACAACGTCGTCCCACGTCACACATTTGTGTGCATCACGTGACAAACTATGCCGTTTGTACGATGCCGTCGAGCTGATAACTCCGTGCTATAACTCCCTACTGTTTTGTGTTTAGCTTCTACAAGAATGTTATGGGTATCAACAATAACATAATTTGTTATCTTATTAATACATATAATAAAAAATATGTTCTCACATCTTAAGTAACTTCAATTTAATATACTGCAACTGCAATCATTTTTGCAGACTGGAAAAAAAATGGCTTTTGGGAGTATTCCCTGAAACTGCTCATACTATGTATGATTTTCAACAGTTCCTTACAATATATACCTTATATTGTCTACTACATAGCTGTAGCATATAAATTTCCTCAGATGCTGGGTGTAACTATGTAGCAGCCCACAATACATACAGAGTGACTCGGCGGAGAATCGAACCACTAACTACTTGATCACAGTTTAGACACTCTACCACCAAGCCAAACTGCTCAACCTATATCAGTTGATGATATCTTCATCTAACAGATCACAATACCATAGATCATATTTTATCAACAAGTGACATGTTTCCCTGCTGTCTACCATTACAATAATTTAACATCTTTCAATGTTGGTTAACCAGACAAGACAAATCAGCATAACAAACTCCGCAATCACCATATTACAAGATTCCCTAGCCTTAGCCTTAGCCTTAGTCCTAGCCTAATCCTTAGCCTTAGTCCTAGCCTAATCCAACACCTATCGATGTTAACATATTATAACTTGTCTTTCGATGCAGAGGAGAGATTTTATGTGATACAAAAACATATTTTATGGCACACAAATTTAGGCCATCTATATTTTGCTAAAATCTAATATTAGCTGCAGGAATTCCTCAATTTAATGCACCATCACCAATAAGATAAGACAACTCCAATGCAAAGTGAGGTGAATCGGGGCAATGCTCATAACCCATGATACTAATCCAATTTCATTGTTAGCAAATTGCAATGAAGCTCAAAAGTTCTGCCAGAGTTAGCATACACATTAGCTGCACAACGGGTAATCAACCAAGGTAATACTAGCATGCTAGCGTACAGAAGATGGCCTGCAAGATGGCCGACAGCAAAAGAGCATGCACTACTAACCAACAAGTGAAGGCATTGAACTCTCTATAATTTGTATAGCTATCAGAGAACAAATAGTACTGAATGAGGATAAATCAGTAGCAGTGAGAAAGTGAAATTATCCAAAATAAAGAGATATTTTTGAGGAAATCACTAGAACAACTTATTTAAAGTGAAACTTCAAAATTAATTTTACTTCTCAAGTCGATCAAAGATCTCACCGTTCAAATGACGATACAAAAAACCAGAACTCTCTATCTTGATTTAGTTTAGAAGTTAAGAGCGACTGAAATTGGCATATGTCTGTCTGTTTGTCCAAACTGATTCTCTTTTGCATATAAGCATAATGGAGTAAAAGAAGGTTTAGAAGAGGGTATACGGAATTGAATTGATTAGGTCATGGATCAATGACACAGCGAAACGGCAAATAAATTTTCTGGAGACGCAATAGGATCAAGTTCAATACTGGTTACGTTCTTAGAGGAAAGTTAATCAAGGGTTTAGCATAGGGAGAAGACAAGTCTAATAATCCCGGTTAAACTACAAAACTAAACTACCTACAATAATTTATTGATAACTTTATTAGGCCAAATTTAAACACTAATGGTAGCATACATTTGCTGCAACAATGTATAATCAGGACAATTATTAGCTCCAGTTGGCAAACTTTGAAAAATAAAAACTGACAAGCCTTGTAATATTCTGTAGGAATATCAATTTGGTGGGTTATATATAAAGCTGGCACTTCAATAATTTCATAACAACTCCCACATTTTACAGTAAACAGATGACAACTCCCACATGTTATTAAGCATACTTTTTTTGACAATTTTTATTTGCTACTAAATTGTCCAGAGCTTTCACTTAACCTCTAAACTTTAACCTTTAACTTACACACTACAATATAACCTTTAACTTACACACTATAATGCTTACCAGGCCTGCTGGAGGCGGAGAGTCCAAGTATGTTTGGAGTGTTGGGGTCCATGAATACTGCTCTCAACCCAAATGCAGTCTCTACCGTCAGTAGTTCTGTGGGCAAACTTTTTCTCAAAGTACTGTACATGGCCTCCATAAAGACCTGCAGTAATATGTCAAACGATCAAGACATAAAATAGGCAGTGGCAGCAGTTTATCAATATTAGTACTTATATTAGATAAAATAGACTAAATTAGGAGTTAAGGACTAAAATAAACTAAAATAGACTAAAATAAGAGCAAATCTGAGGATCTATTAACAAGTAATATCTCAGGAGTTATTTCCTCTTACCTTAATGAATTAGATACACTGAAACTTTAATTATTCCACTCTGTTCACAATTTTCCCTTCATTGTCAAATTTAAATACATTAAATGCCAGTAAACTATTTTACCGAAAAAATATTGATAAATTGTTTAAACTGTATCAGTAATTATGAACTGCTTATGATATTGAAAAAAATTATACTAATATGTGTGGTCATAATTTTCTACAAGTGTACATTGGTCAAAAGAAGCTGATCACATCGATGTTTGTCAAAAGCTCCAAACAAAACATTAGTAGGATTTAATCTACACATTTGTTGTGCGTAGTATCCCAACATGATAACTTCCAAGATATTTGCAATGCAAACTGAAAACCATAGGCTAACCTTATAGTGATGGGTCTTGGATATATGTTTTTCATTTCTATAAGGACAATGGGTTTGTTCAAAGACATCCCAGGCTCTTGTGAATGCTTCCACATCATTGAAAGCTTGCATACATTTACACAGATTCTGCATTATACAGACGGCATTGTCTTTGTACCTCAAGCTTTCCTGCAAAGTAATCAAACAAGATAAAAAAACATCAAATACTGGATAATAATAAAAAAACACACAATGAAACAGCATGAGAAAGTTTCACAAGAAATTTATATAAAATGTAAATTTAATATGAAAGTTCAGGAAGAAAAATACAAACAAATTCAATGATTCAATTCAATGTTGAAAATGTTTGCAGAAAGAGAATTCGAAATTCTTCGTTACGTTTCATAACAAGATAAATTTTTGCAGATTTTTTCCAAGGTCTGCAAAAATGACTTGATACAAGTTATAAACGATTAAATTGCATTTCCTGTTCACTAGTCAGAAATGAAAACCTCAGTCAGATATTTTTGACAGGAATACTCCATGTAATTGGGTAATATTTTAGGTTTAGCTTTCGGCACAGGGAATTGTGACCTCCCTAGATGTAGAATTACAGAAGTTGTGGTCTCACACTTTGTATTAGGAATGAAGTGTGGAAAATTCAGAAACTGGTCACATGAGAAGTGTTTTGTGTCATGTGGTTCTGCAATCATGTTCTATCATCATTTTGTAGGCAGACTGTTTGAGTGTATTATAACAATGCTAATGTACATAATTTGCAGCTCAATGCTCTCTCAGCTTTATTATCAACAAAAACAAAAGAGGCCTCCATGCTTTCAGGCCAATCCCCACTTTGCCCTCAAATCACACAATATTTAATATAATTATTTGTTTACCAGTCTAAGCTTAGGCATGACATCTTCCTCGTCACCAAAAGTAAACTCTGTGGTGGAGACCAGATTCACGTAATATCCAAGAGGTGCTGACATATTAAACTTTAAAACATGACGACCTGCTGGCAATGATAAGGCAGCGGACCTACAAGATTAACCAATAGAATAGGTTGCCATTTTTGACAAAACCAATAAAATATCTGGTCAGCCAATAAAATTTGTCACTTTTGAAACAAAGAAGAAAATGATATCTGGTCACACTTGAATCAACCAATAGAAGCAAAGAGACAAATTTGTCACATGTATACCAACAAACAGAATGGGTGTCATAGTTGAATAATTATATGCAACATATTACGATATATCTCATTCAATGCCCACAATTCAGTGGGTGTATTAAGCAATAATAGTAATTGTTAAAGTTACATGTAATTATATCAGTAGCTGGTTTGAGTGTGCTGCATACCTATTGGCTGTTGTTCTTATCCGCAGTACTGGCTGACCAATAGCAAGAGACTTCCAGGAATGTGGTTCAGCAATGAGAGTGCCGGCTGTGATAGGAAGTCTCTCATGGTCCTTGTCTTTCTCAAACACTACCGACAGACAAGGCAATGTTAAGGTTACAGTAGTTAAAACACCAAAACAATCACAGATATTTGAATCTGCAGTAGAAACATGATCTTGGAACATCATTCTGTGTATTGAATACTGTGCAATTAGTGCAAACCAATGCTGCACTTAACATTATGGATACAGATAATAGAGAAGATGCAGATAATAAATTATAGATGATGCAGATAATGCAGATAATGCAGATAATATAGATAATAATGTATATCATCCAGGATCAATGCACTACATCAACCCACTAAAACTGGTAATACTAAAAGATCGAAAGCTTTTTCCCATATTTTATGCCCCGTTTTACCAAATCTTAATCCTTTTTTATCTATGTCTCATGTAAGCATTCATTTTTTATCATTTTCACATTACTGTTACTATGATATTGAATGTATTCAATAAACTAAACTAAAACCGAATATCTGTCAGACAAACTTTCAAATGCTGGACATTAACTTATAACTAATTAGATAACTGATACAGCTGAGCTACTCACATTCTCCCCCTACAACACTGACAACATCTGAGGGTGGTTCAGCAGTGCCCGGTGCTTTGTCTGGAGTCTTAGGATCCTTGCTTTCTTTGCCAGCCTTAGTGACATTTACATTAGATGGGTTAGAGTTGCTGACAGAGGGTGCTGCCAAGGCAGCTTGTGGAGGGTCCAACCACTTAGAGAATGATGTGAAGGAGACTATCACCTCAGTAGGTTTGAGACTATCAACAACTGCAACATCATCATTACATGTTAGGACTGCCAATTAATCGAGCTGATTACAAGATTAATCAGATTAATTTAAACTCACAATTAACCAGATTAATTTGTTTATTTTATGTGAATTTCGTATTGCTTTTGCTGAGAGTGTGAGGTTCAGGACTATGCATGTTTCAACTGTGCAGAGCTTATATGTCCGATATTGATCCTTAGACTTTTACGTATAGACTTAGCAACAGTCGGAACAGGCCAATTTCCATAGGAAGTTGGACAACAGAATTGCCTCCACCCTCCCCTCAACTCGGAAAGGGTGTATCAGAAACTGCTATGAACCAGAACAAAATTATTTATATGACTATTTAGATTGGACTATACAAAGTGTGTGCTTGGACTATACAAAGTGTGTGCTTGGAATACAAAGTGTGTGCTTGGACTATACAAAGTGTGTGCTTGAAAACACTTTGCAACTTTGTTTAGCAGGAACCAGGGCTGATATAAAAAACAATTTACACCCAAAAACTTTCACAATTTTTCACCAGACCAGCCCAAAACGCTGTAAAGCTGCAATTTAGTGGTTGCATCACTAAAATATTCATAGAGACAGTTCTAATTAAGTTAGAAAGGTGGGGTTTTCACCATTAGCCACGACATTCTCTACAATATTATCTACACACGGACTCTCATGGTGTCGGGACCCCTATACAGTGCTGGAAGGAATCACTAGGATCACCCATCACTATCACATTTGTACCTTAGCAAACATAATTATATAATATACTAATCTTGTCAAGTAATAAGATGCTTACACAAGAATCGAGGAGCTTCGTCATTGTATAAGATAGTTTGTACCTTCCTCTCACCTCTCGGGTTGATAGGCTGATGCACAGCACCCTACAAAAAGGATTTTATAGCCTGAGGTACAAGTGGGCATAAATCTACAGGTTGGTAAGCCATGGAGTCATCTATGAGATAAACATAAAGAGAACCAGCATAATATCGATAACAGGCTATATCCAATAATTATGTGATGCAAGCTAAAGATATAAAGTATAATTATAGTGGCGTAGTTCATCTTTTATAAAGAAGCATAGAACCAAATTTTAAATAGTAAGAAATACAGATTATGCAGCCCTTGAGTTTTTTATTTTGTTCTAATCGATTGAATACAACCATTCATTCTACTATCAAACTGTACACCAGCTGGTAAAATATCACATGCAGTCAAATCATGCTATACTGTAGTGAACAAGGCTAGAAGTAACGTGAAACAATACAACAATAATTCTAAAAGTTTTTCCAAGTCTTGCAAACAGCATCCACACAAGTCTTAGTAATATTTGGAGTTGCCTCTCCTTTTATGTTGTCCAGATTTTGTGAACAGACAATTCCAAACACGATCATCACAGACCAACTAAACCATGCCTTACAGAGAAATTAGAAAACAATAAAAAATATAATAAAAATAGATTAATTTATGGTATAATAATGATCGAATGCTAGATGGTTGGTACAAAATGAAACAATTGTAGAGAGAAATGAGAGAGCAGATGGTGTTGGCTGTGTAGCCTTACCTCTAAGACCATTCCAGAGCAGGGATGAGGTGGTCTTAGAGGTAAGGCAAAATGAAGTCTGGAGTCTAAAGGTTCACAAGCTAAATAGAGCTACAAAACAAACATTAAGAATACAGATGATCATAAACATGGGGACAGAAAGCAGAGCTCATGGGAGACAAACCTGGCCAGTTGGAGAGTAGCTAGGCACCATGTGCCTCTCTGTAAACGACTAACAGACAAGATAAATCAGTTTCAGTAATTGAGAGCAAATCTATGTATTTTTGGCAACTAGTTAAATATATATGAACGTATTAGGAGAATGTTAGTTTATAAAATTCAAGGTGGTGGATTTCATAACATGAAATCCACCTTGAATTTCAAGTTTGGTAACAATCAAAGTGTAAGAATCAGCATTTGAAGCTACATCAGCTAATAGAAATTAATGTTTTTGTCAACCCAAGGAGAACTCTAGCCCTCCGATGACACATAAACGGAGATCCGTGCAGAATAATGGATTTCAAGTTGCCATAAAAAAGAAGTATGATATGACAGATTTGATCAATAGGTTTCAAGATAATTATTGTTTTTACCTATCAACAGGATATATTCTGTCATATTTTAATAAGTCATTATGTATACCAGCATATCCAGGTGGATAAACCTGTGATAATCATCAGAAAAAACAATGGAATTGAAATCAAGCAACCAATGGAAGAGAGCTGATATACACAGTGCGGCCCTGGATAGTAACCACATGCGTCACACAAATACTCCAATCAATCAAAGCGCAGATATTGTGACATTTCCGTCCGATCTCGTGAACAAAGATTTCAACTGTTCAGAACAGTTCGATCGATCATTGAGATGAGATTTCGCCTCGGATTCCACCTGCTCATCATCGGAAATGAGCTCAAAACTGGCAATCGGAACATTTATCTGAAC
>JAOQGN010071144.1:0-12365 GCA_027564295.1 Himantozoum antarcticum
GGATCTATACGGATGGTATAATAGGCACCCCTACTGGAAAGCATACTCACCTGTCTGGATCTATACGGGTGGTATAAGGTTCTCCTATTGGTAGGCTATGTATCAGTTTATCCACTTCCTGCGCGTCTTTGTAATCAGACCGCCCTTGTTTCTGCCTTCTTTTCCTCATTTTCTGCTTCTTCTATGAAATGGTAAGTGGTAAGAGAATGACGTAAGACGTCTGTCAATGGGTAGTAGTATTCGGGCAGGAGCGTATGTAACAACAAAAACATGTACACCCTGCATGTACACCCTACATGTACACCCTGCATGTATACACCCTGCATGTACATCCTGCATGTACACCCTGCATGTACACCCTACATGTACACCCTGCATGTACACCCTGCATGTACACCCTACATATACACCCTACATGTACACCCTGCATGCACACCCTGCATGCACACCCTGCATGCACACCCTGCATGTACACCCTATATGCACAACCTGCATGCACACCCTGCATGTACACTCTACATGTACACCTTACATGTACACCCTACATATGCACCCTATATGTACATCTTACATGTACACCCTACATGTACATCTTACATGTACACCCGATATGTACATCCTAATTGAGTAAAAAATCCATCAAAAACGTGTCAACACTGCAATTTAGTGGTTGTAGCACTAAATTATTCATGGAGAGAGTTCATTAGAAGGCCAAGAAATTTCTCTCCACACGACATCTTTCGGTGATGGGACCCTTATATACGCCCCTGTAATAGACAGTCCAATTTAACGAAAAGTACTAAGAAATGAGTCAATAAATTATGACAGAGGTTGATTGTAAGCAACTGAACTATATCCACAGGGGCAACTTGAATGAGGTAGGAGGATCAAATTGTGACAATTTGTACACAATACAGATATTCTACCATACGGTCAAACATTGTCTGCTATCAGGGTGTAGTGGCAAAAAAAGCAGAGGTTATACTCGTATAATGTGCATAATCCCAACTACATCACTGTCTGCTATAATACAATCTCAACTACACCACTGTCTGCTATAATCCCAACTACACCACTGTCTGCTATAATACAAACTACATCACTGTCTGCTATAATCCAATCTCAACTACACCACTGTCTGCTATAATCCCAACTACACCACTGTCTGCTATAATACATACTACACCACTGTCTGCTATAATCCCAACTACATCACTGTCTGCTATAATCCCAACTACACCACTGTCTGCTATAATCCCAACTACATCACTGTCTGCTATAATCCCAACTACATCACTGTCTGCTATAATACAATCCCAACTACATCACTGTCTGCTATAATACAATCTCAACTACACCACTGTCTGCTATAATCTCAACTACACCACTGTCTGCTATAATCCCAACTACACCACTGTCTGCTATAATACAAACAATGCAAACTGAAATACCTTATGATGTCTGCTAGGTTTCGGTGGTGTAGATGGTGTCTGGAGGGTAATGTTCCGGTTAAACCGGCTGTCAGTCCGGCTGGCTGTCTGAAGAGTGATGTTACGGTTGTGTTTGTCTTGGTGACTGGTGCTGGGGCCTGGGACAGACAAATGAAGGAGATTGCTAGCATGTATGAAGTCCTCTGGTGTAACATGGTATGGGTCAGGCAGATCCATAACATAAGTGCCATCATCTTCTCTAATACCTGCAACGTTGTAAGACATGAAGATATAAAATTCATGCAAATACCAAATAAAGTCAGTAAATGTTTAGCGGCAGCAGCAAAATAATTTTAGCAGTAATGCAAATCTAAAAGTAATGTTAGAAGATGTCTTGAAGTGCTCAGTTGCTTTGAGTTGAGTTAAAGATTTCAGTGTTCCACTTAAATCTCTTACCTGCCATAGTTTTCAATTAATGGAAAATAAACAATAAATATAATAATAAATAAATTTAAACGATGGCTCTTCATTTCAATGGTAGGATAGGGGTCCTATGTCACTGATATGATCGTAAGCGGTCTATTGAATTGAGCACCTATTCTCTATGCCAATATGTAGGGGAGGAGTACGATACATGGACATGGAGGATATTTGGGCCACCCTTTGTATTGAGAGTTGTATGCTTTTTCTTTGCTATTTCTTCTGCAGTTCAGTAGACTAATCAGAAACAAGGTCACGGTGCCATTTTTATTTGATGAAGAACAAGGTAAGCCCATGTTATAAAGGAAGTCTCTTAGCTGGAGGTTTTCTTGTAAGATTTCTGTATTTCAAGTTTCAGTAGCAAAGCCAAATAGCTTCCAAGTTCCTTTTAATCACACTTATTATATATATTGTATATTCCCATACAACTCTCAAGCAAATTTGTGTGCTTTACACAAAAGCTGATGCATAAATTCATTTTTTTGGAAATGTTGCCTGAGGATACATGGGCCTTTTCGATGAAGGATAGGTGGGTCACCCAGCCCATCTATCCTACATTCACTATTATTCATAAAAGGATACATGGCCGAATGACCCATTTATTCTCCTCCAGTTTAAACATCAGTTTTCTATTCTTCTTTACGATATTTATTGCCTAATTATATCGGTTATGCATTCTCATTCTTATAGAAGGAGTTACAACATGTCCATACCCATGGACCTTTGTCCATGTCTCCTCCATATTGGACCATGTATCCTTTTTGGAGGATACATGGTCATAGGACAAAAAACAGGCTCTGGAAGACAAAGGAATAGGCAGATGAATGTGCTAAAGAAATATCAAACTAGCAGCCAAGCTCCACATTTGAGCAAGATCTTACGGGTCTAACTACAACCAGTTTTCTGGAAAATAGATGTGAATTTTTTTGGTCATGTTGAAGGCCCATGCATCCTACTCCTCCCCTATGTATAATAGTCATAATTATTTAAAAGTTTCTTAAAAAGTAGAGAAAGATTAATTTAATGGCAACTTGTTCAAACTGCTCAAGGTAACTTTTATAAAAAAACGGATACGTTTCAACTCCGAATGAGTTTGTTTCTTTTCATATTAAACACACTAGTTACCGTGCAGGTTGGGTTTGTGGTGTGAGCTTTTGGACCTTCTCTTGTGACGAGGTTGTGGCTCACATATGTAAGTGGCATTACTGGGTGCATTGTGAGCTAAGCTGTGTTCTCCAGGTGGGTGGCTTAGCTGGATAGAGGGGTTACTACGTACATTGTCAGACTGGGCACTTCTCCGGTACGTCTTAACAGTCTGCACTGATGGCGTGGTGTCACCAAACTTTGTATACTCCCCATCTTGAACCTACGGCACGAAAACTGGTATATTAATAACAATATGGGTACGCTGGCCACTCTCCTGGAACTGCTCACACTGTGTATGAATTTTGGCCGTTCTTTTACTGCTGCTAGTTACATGTACTACTTTATTACGATTTACAATGATAATGATATTATAATATTGTGGGCTAAACAGTTGTATCATATAAATTGCCACAGTTGCAGGGTGTAACTATAAAGACAAAGTGGCTATCGAGCCAGGAGTTAAACCACTAACTTTTATAAGAGGTTAGTGGTTAACCTCAGTGGTCATAATACCTTTGGATAAATGACCACTGAGCTCTGAGCCACCCTGCCAACACAACACATGAAAAGTCAACTGTTGAAAGGTGAAAACATGAAAGCACCTTGAGAAGTCACTAATGTCACAAAGGCGTCTTGTTTATAGAATACATTGACAATGACGCACGACGCCGAGTAGAGAAACTGCCTACTACCCAATCACTTTCAAAACATCAGCTCCAATACAACAACGTGTGAGAATGTCAATAAAATTCAATAATTATAAAAACCAATTTCTTCACCGCAACAAAATCAGGCAATGACTTCAATAAGACTGTGTAGTCATTGGATATAAATATTTTCATTAATGCCTACATTACCTGCAGAACCACATGGTTTGGACTAGCATTAGGGTCTGGTTTAGGAATACGAGCTTGTCTGAGCCTTTTGCAGGCTATTACGCCAATCAGCAGAAAGACGGCCACAGCCCCAGCTACACTTCCACCAATTATAGCAGGTAGCTTCCACGCATTCTCCTCATCTTTAGGTGTTACTGAAAGTATTGAACTAGAAGAGACGCCTGCAACTAAAATATAAAATAATTATATAAATAGTATGCTTGAACCTAATACAACATACGACGATAATAAAACGAATTATGACTAATAGAACTCGCAATGATAAACAGATATGTTTACAACGTTTACTTTTATTAAGCAGCAGAATGAAATAATTTGTTTCTGATGCGAGTTACAATAGTATTTCAAAGTAAATCAGAGATTTACTTTGATTCGCTGATAGCCCGATACATACACCACAAAAACACTGGCATTTGACTGACAAACGCTGGACAGTCTGTTCGCTGCAATATCTGTATGAATGGCCAACTCTTATAATTATAACATTATGCTATACTGTATAAGCAGTGCAAATATTTAAACCTCTCTAAGTAATTTTAAGAATTGACAACAAAAATTGCATATAAAAGACCAAAAACAGCGAGAAAACACCACCCATTTGAAAAATTCAGCTTTTTGTAATTAAATGCTTAAGGTTTAGATCTAGATTTAAAGTAAAAGTTGGAGACGTATGCTTTCAATGTCGATATTAATAGAATGTTGGGAACTCAGATGGCCTAGTTACTAGTGAAATGAGCTTGGGATGAGATAGATTAAGGTCAGGCATGGGTCATTCTGTCATTGTCGGCTTGCTTGTATGGCATTGTGGATAATGCTTAGTGCAACAGCAAACAGATTAAAACTGTCTGCCTGCTTTGTATTTCAGCAGCACACACAGTTGGCATTCCAAATGTTATGGTGGTTAATGGAAGTGTTCCCTTCTTGTATGCCCAGAGAAGAAGACAATCCAGATCAGAAGGTAATTAATTCATTACAACTACTACAAGAGGATGCCCTGCAGTTTTGTAAAGACACTGCAACACTATCAATATTTGATGGGAGTTGTTTTCCCGCATTAGCAAAAATATGATGATTCCGATATTGAAATAATGAATTCCAACTGCTACAAAGGATGTATCATCGGTACATACATATTGGACATGATACGTTATACTGCAAGTAGGCCTACTACCTCACTTACCAATAGTATTGTAGGATGCTATAAATAGATCAGGCTGTACTGGTACTGGCTCATTGGACATAAACTCGATGTGCAGATTACTCCCAGATGATACGATAGACCGAGATTCCCAATTCTCATTCCCTTTGAGGTCTAACATTAAGCGATCATTGAAGGTCTTTCCATCTCTGATCTAAATTCAGTTAAATTCTTAAGTTAATATAAGATTAATTAATATTAACATAAAATTAATTAATATTAACTAATAATAATTAATTAATATTAAACATTATTAATTAATGAATTAAGATTAATTAATATTAATATAAAATTAATAAAGATCTTAAATTCATATTATAAATATAATATATATTTTTTATTCGTACCATTTATATGTAGCTCAAGTATAAGTGGCTCAACATTTCAAAGGCATATAAAAGTCAAAAACAAATAACTATTATTTCTGAAGTCATGCAATACAATGTGGAAAATCGGGTGTGATACACGGTAGATACTTATGATGACTAACATAAATAGATAATAAATGCTTGCCTTGTCAGTCCGATGCAGACTGTCAGACTAGAAGATAACGCCACATGCCATTTCCAAAATGTTTAACTATGGGACTAGAGACAATCTGGTGTAAATTCTACTTTATGAAAATATGCTTGATGTGGAAGAGTAATCTGAAATTGGACTCCTATAATATCTATCACAGTTCTCTATAAGTTGAACTAGTGGTGAAGAGAATTCTTATCACATTTACAAAGATAAACACAGCCAAGTTATTACATTAGCTTTGCAAAAGTAAAATATAACTATAATGTCATTTGCCATATTGTTGAAGATTTGCCCATTACTTGGGCAAATTATTTTTGTGGTTGATGGTTGCCAATGCCAACAATGTCTCCTTAGATTTTCTCCCGCAAAAACTTGCTTACATAAGACTATCTTAAACTAGTGCCTCTATTTGTTATTAATTAAGTTGTCACACTCCTAACTACTTGTATTTTTCTGTGATCACTTACTCTGAGCATTTGTCCATCTAGCTTCCATTTGAATTGCGTGAGGTTAAGTTGTATAACAGCAAAGTCCGCTGCCTCAATAAGCCAAACAATGTATACTTTGTAGTCAGCGGTGCCAGGGCATTGTCTGCAATGTAGCATTATAACATACTAATTGTGTAAGCGCACAAATATAAATATACAGATCGTCCGAATACAAATACGCTTGCAGAATGAATTAGAAACAATTTCGTGTCGCATACTGCAGTTATCTGTAAGTTTTAAAAACTGTTTGCTCAAATATTCGTCAACAGCAATCAATAGTTGCAGCATTTGATTTTTGCTTAATTAAAATATTATATTGTTTTGATTATTTTTATTTCATGGTAATGCATAAAATTGACTTTGGACATTAGTACTGCCCATTTATGTTGCTGCAAAATATGGGACAAGTTACATTGTGATGAAATCGAAAATATTATCAGTTGTCACAAAGGTGGTGTATGGTAGCAGAGCAATTAGGGACCTTCGATGCGATGAGATGCATGCTCAAGCACATTACTCAAGTCTTGGTGGAAAGTAAGTTGCGCACTCTACATGATCTAGAATCTACTTAACTCATTAGTCAAACAACAACTTAAAATGATCGAGGATGATTATGTATATCAAGATTGTTGTTACATACTCAAAAGATGAATACTGCTATAGATATATCTGTTAAGACTGATGATATTACCAGTGAGTGTGTCACAGATAGATCTTTACAGAAACTGTCATCAAACAGACTTATATTTCATTTTAAATCTTTAGCCAACTCTGTTATGACACAATTATTGTTTCGCAATAATTGTATCGAATCAGCAATCAACAAATCGTGAGGCCGCTTCAGTGAATATCAAACGGCACAGGGGGTAGATAACTCCTGAACCGATAATTTCAATATTAATTATCTGTATTATTTTAAATATTTTCGGCTGTGAAGTGTAAAACTTTCGTTCTTACCAATCAATATTTAATATCAAGCTAAGCCACTTACCTGCCAGGTATTAGCATGCCAGAGGTTTTGCTCAGTGTACAGTCACACCAGCAATCTGGCACTCTCTTCGCCGGACGACTCGTCACAGTCACTGCAGGATATTTACCATCCACTACTGTGAAGAAAGAACATGACATAATTATATCTCTCTTGTCTATAAGCCCACATCACATCTATATATAATAACTCGTAGCTAGTTTGACTTTGTATATCCTAAACCGGTGTAAAAATCACTGGGCTTCCATCCAAGATTGAAAAGACTGCACACTTTACACAAATGGTATTGGAGAAAGGGAGTTTCCCCAACCCCAGATCTCAAACCCATCCTCAATCAAATGATATGCAAAAATGGAGTTACTCTCCTCTGAAAGGAGTTGCAGTTTTCAATTTATCGTGGTTACATGGTTTGAATGATGCTATGCTGTCGGAGTTATGCTCTTCATGTTAGTACACTCTTTGACTGTCTACTAATTTAGCTTAAAAGCATTTTTCCTCAACTATGTGGAGTTGCGGGTAAAATGGGAATACAGGTAACATGTACTATGACAATTACATTCAGACAGTTTGCCTTCTTACCTGGTTTACAGCTAGTCTGACATCTCCTCCACTCTACAGATGATTGGCCGTCACAGAATCTACCACCATTGGTAGGGCTAGGGTTATTACAATATCTGTATCGAGACTGTCTACCCCATTCACAGTTACCAGAACAATTAGTCCAATGTGACCATGGAGACCAGTTCCCATCCACAGGCAAACCTACAGCAACATAGAAAGTATGGCAATACAGAGTGTGCGGAAGAGCTTAGTAAACACTGTACATTCAAAACCCAAGCTGAACATTCAAAGATTTCTTGAAAAATTGTACATTTATAATACATTTATCTAATTGTATTTAGGTTTTTGCATAATAGCTTGAGCGAGAGTGTTTTGAGCAATGTCTCAGTTGATTAAATTTGGTAGCTTCCGTGCGATCTACTCTACGGAAAAGAGTTAAGTTCAGTTCAGATAAGATTGTTAGACCTGCTGCTAGGCTAACACTGAATAGAAACATACTTTGACAGAAAGTGAGTAGAACTACCTACCAATCATAATATGATTATATTTCAAACTAATCTTATAGTTTTATGAACCTGCTTGGAGAGTTCTGAATAGGATTATTTTCGCAAGAAGACGTTAATTGCATAGAAATTGTGATTTGTACATACTAAATAACTGGATTTCTTCTCCATAGATGTCTAAATATATTATAACACTTAGTAGTGATGTACCAATGGTGCTGTTAACAGGCAGACAGTAGAGATCATGGTCTGTGACCGCCTGATTGGCTGCTACGGTCTGATACTTGAAGCAGTAGGCCATGGCATGCTTCTTCCACTGATATTGCCTCAGATCATCACAGCTAAATGTAGCAGAGGTCTTGTTGACTGCAGCTTTAGCCTCATACATGTACTCCAGTTCCCCCTGAAATTATAAGATAAGACTAGATTAGACTAGAACAGTAGCAAAAACAATACACAGAAGGAGGGTAACTTCCAAACATCAGTCTATAAATAGGAATTTCACAGGGAGACCTGTTTCCCATCATGTACATTGTACATGTCATGGTGTCTTGTGCTACGGCTGACCCAGCACTAACATCTACCAGTTTCGTCTTGTGGGAAAAACAATTTTCTGATAGAGAAGGAAGTGGCTTAGCCATACCCCTGTGCGCAGTCCATGAACTCAGGATAGAGGGCTGAGCTCAGGGGTATCGGCGGCAGTTGACACACTCAGTTATCTTTAGGAGTCCCTTTAAGGCTGGTATCCATACATGTCATAAGCGTCATAGCATTCACGATGTCGGGAGTTGTCCTATCACATTTTGGTGTCGGAGTACAAAAATATAAGCACGTCCATATTAGAAGATACCTCTCGTATGTGACTTGCGAAAGTTAAGCCCTGTCCAACCTTGTATGCATCGTGCGATAGGACAACTCCCGACTGTTGCGCTGCTAATGACATTCATGGATATCAGCCTCTATTATGCAGTCTTCACGTTTAAAACAAAATATTAGAGATATGACATAAAGCATGTTAGCTGGAGTTATCAAAGACAGCTTGCTGCATCTATCTTGGTTTTACCGTAAGACAATATTGTTCTTAGTTCACGTATCACCTTTGTAGATTTTGTCTAGGCTGGTGGATGCGTCTACTGATATCTGATACAGCTTACTACAATTTCACCATTACTGTATTTCTACAGGGAACAAATACATTGCACTTATACCGGTACTCCATGGTTCTTCCCGCCACATGGTTGTGCCATTCCTTGTGTGCAACTATAGTAACTGTAACTACATCTGCAAGTGGCCATAAGTTTCGGCTTTTAAAAAGTGCTAACTTTTGAGTAAATGTCAATTGACTGGTAGCAGATCACAGTAATCTCATTGGAGTGTTATAAAAAGATAAGACTAATAGCATGTGCATTTGAGGAGATTAATAACTCATAAAGTTGTCTCTTCTAAGTCAAAGTTGAGCTGCTGACTTCTATAATGTGTGAGTGTTTATCTTAATGACTAATCCTACTCATATTCATACAAATTAAAAGCAACTTATGATTAAAGCCCGAAGCTAGAAGCTTATCTTACAAGTTTTTTAGCGTTTCCATTTCGATATCTGAGCAATTTCTTCTGTGCATGATAAAAAACATCAATATATTTTTGTAAAGAAATTAGTAGTTCAAAATTTAAAACCTAAAAGCACACGAAACTTGACACTAACTGCAAATACATGCACACACTCAACTAGATATCAGGACAATCAATCAGCTGTACAAAGTAAAGAGGACAATGGTAGAGGATGTTGTAGCATGAAATAAAAGTTAGAAATGAATTAATAATGCAATACCACGTAATTTGCATTTGTTTACTATTTTAGAGGTTTAAGAATAACCATTGATTTACATTACTAGGTTTTACATGTGGCCAGAAAGTGTCAATCAGCAAATTATCTTCAACTAAGAATAGGTTTTAGCAAAACAGTATAATATTGTGATTGCAATTTACGGTACGATTTTCCTTCCTCATAAGAATACTGAAATCATAGCAATTTTGACTGCGTCGATTTCCATCCATACCATTACCTAGATATGTAATTCCTAGCGGATTTAGTGGAATGTGGATGTTCGCTGAAACCATGTACTTGTTAACTTTTTTTTATTGTTTAGTTTGTAGCCAGTATTGCCTCATTTTGTAGTTCTTAACAACACTAGACTGTCTTGGTATAGCATATTCTGATGTACACTACCCCCACACCTACTGCATCAATGTTATAGTGAAAGTAGCTATTACCTGGCCTGTGCTCCTGCCACTCCGCGTAGCAAACATATGTATATTATCGTCTCTGATCACACATTTAGGCCTGGTATACACTATAACGAGCTCATTATTGCAGGGGAACACGCTATCCTGCAAACTAGAGAGCTTGTAGTAATCTCCCCATGTTACCGTCATAGCATTCGAAGAACTGACAACATCTTGTGTTTGAGACTCTCTGAGAATTGCTTTATAAAAACCTGCAAATAGATAGATAGAGAATTTATTTTATTTAGTGACAATAATGCTGAATCAGTAAAAATACATTGTAGAAAACTAGGTACAAAATGTAGTGTTTTATATTAAGCTACTCAGTCTATTATATACATATTTATATACTACGGAACCTACGTTTTTATTTTATGAAGGTGTAAGTGTTGCATCAGTCTATAGGTTTTGGAGTGTTTATACCCCAAACCCCAGTCCTCAAAAATGCCAGACCCCAATCCCCATATCTATTGGAGTTTGGGGTTTGGGAGTTGAGGTTTGGAGTTTTGGATTTGAGATCAAAAAACACTCCAACCTGATAGATCCAAAATCCGGTGCATCAAGCACAATTAAACAGTACAAACGGAAACAATGCTTGCAATATTGGCGAAGTCATGTATGCGAATAAACAAGATGCGTGTGCTAACGAGATGTTGGTGACTGACTCCCGTGCAAGCCATAATTAGGAACTCTGGCTACAATGATGCGATATATAGCGAGAGGAAAAAGAGATGACTAGCATAGAAGCATGCCTATTGATTTCCTAAACACTATTAGCACATTCCTTGCATCTGCTGGCACAAGATCTTTGTTTGGTTTTCGTCAAATATTGAGCTGTGCAAATCTGTAAAGGAAAGGCATGTGTCAATCAGGATCAATCAATACTGAATCAATAATGTAATAGCTTGTTGGTGTTAATCCGAAGAAGAGCGTATGCAATGCATTGTAGTTGTAGGGAAGAAGGGCGTATGCAATGCATTGTAGTTGTAGGGAAGAAGGGCGTATGCAATGCATTGTAGCTGTAGGGGAGAAGGGCGTATGCAATGCATTGCAGTTGTAGGGCAGACTACAACTAACTGTACACAAGACAAAGTGTAGCTAGTTACTAGTTACTAGGTACTACCAGAGACCTGTTATGTAATTATACACATAAATGTAATATCTATAATATATATAATAGGTCTATGGGCCCCTCTATGGATACTACAAAGAATAAGCTTGTGAACAGTTGCCTTGCCGCTGTATAAAAAAATTGAGGCATTCTACGGCTCTGAATGCCTAGAGTTCCCATTTACTCCATATACCCCATTTTAGCGGAGGCATATGGGATATCGTTAGTGAATGCTGTGATATATTTACAGTCTATGCAGATTTCAATGTTGGCTTTAGACGGTTTGACTTGGTTTACTTCTGGAGGGATACCCATTAGAGGCATATTATGTTAACTATAATTGCTATTAGGGTTCTATTTTATTTATGAGTAAGTATATTGTAGGGATTGCTGATAGTATGATAATGTTTTTAGTGTGATATTTGTGTCTCTTGTATTTCATTATACATGTAATAATTGTTTAAGCAGTATTATTGTCTTATCACTTTGTATTAGTCATTTCATTAATTCATTTTGTATTCCTATTAGGCTGCTTACATACTACGACATTGAAATACACAAACGATAGAGCCGTATTTGGAGTTGTGCTCTCGGCCGATTCTCCGCTTACACACTGAGCCGACACGGAGTTGTGGCCACACGACGGCAACTAGTTGTTGACTTCCTATTGGTCAATTGTTGAGCAGGCGGCTTGCTACTTCTTTGTCCAATACACGGCGTTGCCACAGTTACGCTTCCTGCTAATACAATAATAATTTT
>JAOQGN010071255.1:0-12364 GCA_027564295.1 Himantozoum antarcticum
ACTTTGTGTCACTTTGTGTCACTTTGTGTCACTTTGTGTCACTTTGTGTCACTTTGTGTCACTTTGTGTCACTTTGTGTCACTTTGTATCAGTAAGGAGTTTCAGCATGCCATTGTCAGCTTGACGGCATCCTCTGATCCTCTGATAACGCTGTTCAGTCACGTGACACACACATTTTTATAACGTATAACAGCGTTCACGGTCAGATCACAACAATTTTGACTTCCTAACTAAGCACACTCGCGCCGATAAAAACAGCTAGGTTTATTGATGTTTAAGAGAGAGCGAGATTATTTGGTTTTGAGACAGAGAGAGCACAACTTCCAAAAACTCCATTGGGCAAATTGACAGCGACGCCTTGCGGAAATCAATCTATATGGACAATACCTTGTTGCCACCGATGCCATTGAGCTGACAAATTCCGCGCTGAAACTCTCTAGTATCATTTTCAAGACAGTACATGTACCATGTATGTGTCAGCCAATAATACAATCCAATCTATATTTCGATTTTCTATATAGATTATTGATTGGCAGTCAGGGTTTCAGCAACCAACCTAATCCGCTCACCAATAATTCATGGCACAGTCTATTCTCCAGCCTCTGAGAGAGCCAAGCTGATAGTACAAAGTACTAGTCAATCAATGTCTTAGCTAATCATGTTCTATATATTATATTACATTATAGTTATTTTATATTATATTATATTATAATTATTTTCTTATGTTATGTTATGTTATAGTATATTATATTGTATTATATTTTATTTTGCTATATCTTATTATATTTTATTATATTATTATACCATGTTATATCGTATTATGGTACTATATTTGTAGTGCATGTGGAATACAACATCTTCAGAGAGGTAGTAAGAGCCAGCTCACTCTGTTTGACTCACTCTGGTTTGTGGTGGTCACCTTTTCCACAGTAGGATATGGTGATATCTCTCCTAATATCTGGCCTAGCAGACTGTTTATGATGATAATGATCTGCCTGTCACTCACGGTTCTTCCTGTGCAGGTAAGAAGATATAGATACGTGGAGACGTGTTCAAACACGTTTAGACAAATTAAAATGCCTTTAGATGTATACGTGTATATTATTTGCATCAATTTTAAATATTTCAATCATATTGAATGAAAGAAAATTATATAGCAAGAAGGTGATGCGGGCCTATGTGCGCATTAGCAAAGCTATTCTTGACGCAAAACCCGTTTAACAGTTAGTAATTTATAATCAGTAAGGAGTGAAAGCAATCACAGAGAATCAAGCATTTGTTGCTTTAGAGTTGCCTTAAATTGATCCCGGTTTTTAATGATCTTAATACCTCTGTGCAGCTCACTCCAAACATCTGACACTTGGTAGCTAACTTGTCGATGTCCACAAGTGGATGTTGACTTCGGGAAAGGCAAATAAATGTTAGAGTTGCGAGTGTCATAAGGTGCAATATTTGAATTTAAAAATTGTGGAAGGTAGAGTGTGGAAGTAGACTGATTCGTAGAGGATAAAGCTGATGAATGGGCAAAATTTGGGCTTTTTGCAAAAGACAAGCAGTGTGATATCTAGGTTGGTTATGATACATTATGAGTATAAGACGTTTTTGAATGATGAGAATTTTGTTTAGGTGAATGGAAGCAGCATTTGCCCAAGCTTCGAAACAGCAAACGATTTTGCCATTTACTAAACTGATATAGTAAAACTAAAACAGAAGTAGGTAAAATAGGAGACGCAAGATAAATGAGCCCCAAACTTTGACGTAGTTGTCTTAAAGTTAAAATATGGTCTGACCCTGTGAGAGACTTGTAAATTGTAATTGCTAAAAATCTATAGTCTCAGCTTAAGTGATAGCATTCCCCAACATAGAAATATTTTTACTTAATTGAAATTTATTTTGTTAGAATGTTTTTGATTATAATAAAATTTGTCTTTTCAATGTTCAGAGTAAGCTTGTTAGCGCTGCACCAGATTTTAATTTTATCGAGCTCGTCATTAATCATATCAATATCATTGTTCAAATTTTTGCTCTTAAAAAAGATATTTGTGTCATCAGCAAACCTACTCATATTAGAACTGTTTGAGGTTAAAATTAAATCATTGATATACATTAAAAACAAGGTAGAGCCCAATATTGATCCTTGAGGTACACCACAGGAAATATTTAATAAGTTACAAGCAACTCCATTTACTGTTACACTCCGAGTACGATCTGTTAAGTAATTTTCTATTAAGCTGACAGTTTTAGGTGAAAAGTCATATGCAGTTAGTTCTTTGGAGAGGAATTTCATGATTAATAGTGTCAAAAGCTTTTGAAAAGTCTATAAAAACTCCTAAAATCCCTTTGCTTTCATTCATGGAAGCTTGATTTGCAAAATCAATTAGTGCGTCTTGAGTCCCTTTGTTTTACTGAAAACCATATTGTGAGGTAGATATAATGTTTTCTAATTCTATGTGCATCATCAGTTGCATGTTTATTATTTTTTCAACGTCTTTGAAAAAATCGGTAGAATACATATTGGATGAAAGTTATTGCATGATTGCTTACTATCTTTGATCAGACTCAGATTAGATGTGATTAGACATATTTAAATATGCTTAGATACGCTTAAACGTGTTTAAACATGTTTAAACATTTCAGGGACTGTTCACAACTGACATTTTGAAAAGACTGTCCGTGGGCGAGACAACATTGGCAATAGCAATCAGTGGGTGGAGGGAGGTGAGGGGGGGGGGGAGAGATAACTATATTCCGCACCCCCAAATCCCAATCACAATATTCAAACGCTCATTTGCAAAAATGTTAGTTATGGACATGGACAAGCCGTATTCCCATTTCAAGAGGTGTAGAGATATGTTAGCTGCATTTTCCAATGGTTGAACTATAATTCAATTTTATTGTGGTAAATTTGACAAAAGAATCCAAAGCAGACACCTGTCTTTCTGGCTTAGATTTCTATGCCCTGTGTTCCAATTATCTGCAATGCAGGCCAGGTCTCTCAGACCTACGCGTATAGCAAGAACTTTGTAACAAATTGCTTGCACTTCACCATAACTAAAGCATAGATCACACTAATTTGCTAAGCTTATATTCACAAGTCGTTTGTAAACAGCACTGAGTGTGCCTAGAAGGGGCCTAGAAATAACTATCTCTTACTATTCACTGCCTAGTAGCAATTATCTGATGGATGAATGAAGCAAACTTGGTAATCAATATTGGTATTACTATATATTTTGTTCGTCAACTTGTTTATTTTGGAACCACCCCAAAGGGAGAGAGGCAACCACCATGGGCGACCACCATGGGGAGCCATTGCATGCAATGATAATAATAATGATGCACTAATAAGTGAAAGTTCGAGAAACTTTAGAACTACCCCGAAGGAGTAGTTCTAAAACTAATTTATGAACTACCCCAATTGCTGATTACTATAATATAAACGTACTACTTTGATCTCTACTGGGGATTGATTTGCATTATTTGAACATCTCTGTAGTTGGAGAAGCTGGCATACACTTGGGTGGAAAAGAAGAAGAAAGGAGGGAGTTACAGTAGGCATAGGGCGCAGACAGAGAAGCATGTTGTAGTATGTGCTACCCATCTGCAAACTGATACTGTCATGGACTTTCTCAATGAGTTCTACGCACACCCTAAATTACAGGTGAGACAATGTGGATTGTCTATTTCCTGAACATAGAAGAGTTCGTTGTGCGGTGAGAAAATCAAAATTTTATCGCAGATAACACTTTTCGGTGATGATCTTCCTGTATCATTCACTCACTGTCTTGAATTTGAACTGGAATGAGCAGTGGATGAACAGCAGATGGGCGGCAGATGAGTGGAGGGTGGGTGGTTAACTAGCCATGTATGAGTGGAGGATGAGTGATGACTGAATGGCTATTGAGTTGCCGGATGTTTTGACCAGTGCGTTTGATTCTCCATCCATCTAATCATTTTGTATGTAGTCGAGCTATATAGCTACACCTTTAGCTACACTTCTTAATCAAATCTCAGTATGTTATTGAGTGCACTCTCTTATAATTGTTGTTGCCTGAAATACTTGTTGGAATTGGCAGGCACCTGAAGCTCTAGATCACTAGACTGCTGTTCTAGATCCCTTTATTCTCAGATATGTTATACTTTCACAGGGATATTATGTGGTGTTGCTTTCACCAGCTGAAATGGAGGAATCCTTAAAGATTATACTACAAATACCAATCTGGACTCAGAGAGTTATCTACATTAAAGGTGAGGTAGTCTTGTCTTGTCTTTGATGTTCGAGAGGGTGGACTGCTTGGCCAACAGGACTGACATTTCAAACAATCTGCAAGAATCACAAGCTCAAATATCATTAATGATTTGGCCATGCTCCAGCTGCATTTACAGAGCGAAAATCTGGCAGATGGTAGCTTACATGGTGGCCTTGGCTTTGGATACAATCATTTATTTTCTCAATTGTGAGACTATAACGAATACCAAATTAATAAAAAAAAAATCTAGTTCCAATATTACACATTAGATGAAAATGTAAAGATATGCAGAGAGGGTTATGATTTATAGGGACGCTGACCTTTACAATTATAGCCGATAATGAGCTAATTGGTCTTTGAGCCTCCGTCTGTTTATTTCTCTTGACGTGTTGTACATACTCCAAGTTATATATTTATATTACTAGCTCTGGTTATGGACCATTCGTGGAAAGGAAAGTAGTCATTGATTTAAGTCAAATATAAAAATATTGTGAGAAGTTATCATTTTGCATAATTATTCCGGTCTTGTAGCAAGCCTCACCATGTTGACAATATTTTATCTAGCTCTCACCAAATGGTGTTAGATTTACAAATTCGCATTTTACAGATAGCCTAGTTGTTGGAAAAACTTTGAGTATGATGCTGCTTTCTGATGATAAAGTGCATTGACAACCCAACCTGAAAATTTAACCTCAATATTTGAACTAGGCTAAAACTAAATTATATGTCAGCGATTCTAAATTAGACCAATTTGAGTTGTTCATGTTGTAGGCTCAGCTTTGAAAGACTCAGATTTACAGAGGTGCAGAATGCAGCATGCAGAAGGATGCTTCATCTTAGCTTCCAGATCCCATCCAGACCGTAATGCTGCGGTAAGTATATCAGGTTAGGTTATATCAGGTCAGGTCAGGTTAGGTTAGATCAGATTGGTTTATATAAGGTTTCTCAGATCAGGCTCTATCAGGTTATATCAGGTAAGGCCAGGTTATATTTGGCTAGATCAGGGCAGGTTATATTACATGCAGGTTAGATCAGGTCTGGATATATTGGGTAATATCAGGGTAGGTTATATTAGGTTAGATCAGGTCAGGTTATATTAGGTTAGATCATCTGGTCAGGATATATTGGGTAATATCAGGGTAGGTTATATTAGGTTAGATCAGGTCAGGTTATATCAAGTTAGATCGGGTCAGACGCGCTCTCTCAAATGCAAATTGATGATAGTCCAAGAGCAATGAAAGTATATATTCACTCATTTGAAAATCGAAAATATTTGTTCAAGTTATACTGCTAAAATATTGGCAGTGAAAAGTTCGCAACACAAGTTGAACTGTCTTCTGTGTTATTCATTTATCTACATGTATGTATGCAGATGACATTAAATGCTCAGCGCCTATATCAAACTCTAATGGCAATCATATACCATCAGCTGTTGAATGGGGCTTAGAATGGAGTAACAACCACTCCATGAGGTTAAACTTGGACAAAACTAAGGCCATGATCATTACATTGGGGTCCAACAGTAGACCACCCATAGTCATCTCCCCAGTAGAAATAGTGGATCACTGGAAATTTCTAGGCATTTTTATTGATAAATTTCTGAATTTTAATGAGCACATTTCCTTTAATGTGAGTACAACACAGAAGCGACTTTTTAGCTCACTGAAGCTCAAAAAAATGGGTTTCCCATGAAAAATTATGCCTGTTTTATGTAGCAAACATAAGATATGTTTTAACATAATTATTGTATTTCAGCTTTTATAGCCTTCTCACTGCTGCACAAATTAATTCACTTGAGAGGGTGCAAAAGCTATGTACTAAAATTATTTTGCCGCATTTTGAGAGCTATCATGAGCGATTAAATGCTTTATTGTTACCAGAGCTTTCCGCTTTTAGTGAAAATATTTACCGCAATCATTTTTATAAAATTTTTAATAATCCCGGTCATCAGCTTCATGCATTCATACCTGAGAGACAGTGAGCTAACTTACGGCATTCCACCTGCCTCAAAGACAATATTTTAGTTGGTGGTCGCACAGTAAAGAGAGGAAAGTCATTTTTTATTGATGCTTCTGCTAAATTTGTATGATATATTTTTTTATTGCAAATGATGTAGTATTCATTTTATCTATATTTTATTGTAACCAATTAGTTCTTTTTTTGTAATACTGTAACCTTCAGTATTTTAACAATGGAGATTAAATAAATTAAATTCAAAACTACTTCACTTACTACCAGCAGAGACTACTACTCTAACCATTACCTGTATCTCATCAGTTGGTAAGTATTCCTCTCTGAACTTCTGACCTTGTAGACGCAAGAATAAACTCGATTTCCCTACATTTCTATCGCCTTTGATAATAACTTTCACTAGAAAATATAATATACTTTGCCATCACGTAAATATAAAGACATTCATTTATAATTGACGACGCTAAAGATTTGGACATCCGAAACACTACTACCTACTACACATCATACATATCAATTTAGATAAATAAATATTGGTTATTTGCCTTTTACCAGGCATTACTCTGGAACCCCAGTTAATGCCAGCGCAGCATAACAGTGCTCAGATGCATAGATACTTAGACACACAGCTGCTAGTATAGGAAATGTTAGCATAAACTTAGCGTTCTTAGCGTAGGTAACGTAAACTTGGCAAGTTTGCGTAAATTTACATGCTAACATAAACTGAGTTTCGGCCTAAATATAGCTACACAGGTCTGGAGTAACGATATGTATATAGCAAATCAGAATGCAAACCCAATGTTATGTATAACAAGTAGAACTGTAAATGGCAGACATGGAAATGGATTGCTTTGTGATAGATAAAACTGCATGTTCACTCAGCCATGCGATGGCAGGCACACTCGATGTGAAGATACCCAATTCACATTGCTACGTACGTAGTCAACAATACCACTGCTATTATAAGCACATCCTGCTTTACCTCGCGTGGTACTTCCTGCTATTGTATATGACTGCCAGTCCAGGTCAGCACTTACTGTTATATTGAACTCCCTTAGCATATTTTAGCTGCAGTTCTGCAGACAAAGTTCGCACTCCACTAAGGTTGGTTGCCGAATGAGACCGCTGCTCTTCATCCTTCTTCCTCATTAACTTCTTTAGGAAACTCATGGTAAAGCAACAATTGGCTTTCTGCAAAGCTCAGCACAACCAATCAACTATCCAATAGAAACGCGTAGTACAAAGCCATATAGAATTAATAGTAACTGCTGTGTCAACAAGTGCTCCAACTAACGTAGTGAGGGAGGAGGGTGTTTATTTTCTGAAGTTTTTTTTAATTTTACTGAGCTATTATTTGGGATAAGAGAGGCATGGATTTATTGTAGTCAAGTTACCTTACTGCAGCGTATAGTTACACCATGCTCAAGACTCAATATTGTTATGCTTGCATCCTCAAAAAATTGATGCCTTTAGGAGTCACAGGGGGTGAGAGCTGTTTGTATATATATTTATAATGTAGCTAATATTTAGTTACATATAAATATCTTTCAGCTCTCACTCCCCCAACCCTCCTAAACGCATCAATATTTTGAGGAAGCAGACCAAACTAATTGAGCATGGTGTAACTATATGCTACAGTAATGTAATGACTACAATAAATCCATGCCTGTCTTATCCCGAATATTTGCTCAGTAAATATTTAAAAAAACTGAGTTTTTTTAAGTATTTAAAAAAACTGATGTTTGTAGTTTAAAATACAAACTACAAACATGTTTAAGTTTGTATTTTAATACAAACTTAAACATAAAAATATTATATCTATATTATATTTTTACACGTTTCATTTTTTGTTTCAGTTTATATTAATGACCTGAAATTGACTGGTATGTGTGTTTTGAATGACCGAAAATATATAGTTAGTTTGACAACTGCCTTGCAGCTGATAATAAATTATTTAAGCTTCCACATAAGACTGAGATTATGTGATGGCAAAGTAAGACAGATGAGCTGGATAATAACAATTTATAAAATAATATAATTATATATTATAGTATGTAATATATAATATAGGACAGGGGTGCCCAAACTATTTTCGTACTGAGCCAAATTTGAAATCCACAATATTTGAGTGGGCCACAGATTTCGCGTGGTGTTTAGGGCTCAATAATCGTATGTCCACATGTACCTCTCAACCACTTTCACAAACCATTTTGCACCGATCAAACTGATTTTGCACATTATTTATTGTGATGGTATCACACAATTCATCTGCAAAGTGCAATGACGTTAAAGATGATAGTATTTTTTTGGAAATAGTTAACTAACTAAAATTTATTATTACAAACAACAAATATTTTTAATATGAAATAGAATAGTTCCTCCAGTAGAATCGGGTTTACACAAATACTATTTAATACTATTTAATACTATCTCAGTGATCCTCAAGTAACCTGCCTACCTAATTCACTCAATGACTCTTAACTACCTCAATACTAGTAGTTCTAGTATTGGAGTATTCTACTACTAGTAGTAGAGAATACTAGTAGTTCACGAACTAAAATATATTATTACGAACAACAAACACTTTGAACATGAAATAGAATAGACATGCATTGGACATGATTCAGACATGCATTTATTACATGGTTCTTTATCCTCAGTGTGCGAGATTTTCGCAAGAGCAAGTGGGCCACTTAAAATTGGCAAGTGGGCCAAATTTGGCCCACAGGCTAGGGTTTGGGCACCCTTGTACTAGATTATGCAAATCAAAATAATTATTTGGAAGCCATTACTTGGAAGTTGTCTTCCACTTCTATTCTATTACTATATCGGAGCAATGAAATAAACCCCCGGGGGCTTGTTTCATTGATTGCAGTGCGTGTGCCGAACAAGTCTAGGAAGTGTTTAAATATATTATAGTGTAGCCAGAGATGTGGTTTGTAGCCTTGTACGCTGGTACTCTTCAACCTCTTTGTAATTGTGATAGATGCTGGTTTGATCGGAACTCCACTGTGGACCTCCTTCATATAATCAAATGATAACATATCCATTGCCGCCATTTTTACACTATTTTATTTTCACAATTATGCTTGACATAAAATAGCAATTCAACTTGGAATAATATTAACCTACTATTAGTACTATAATATTTGCTGTGCACTCATAACAGCCTCCATCTTAGGTTTAGTCTGGCACACAGAATCTTTGTCAGGCTGGGTTATAATCCCACCTATAATAATAAGTGCATCGCAAATGGCATTAGGAAATAAAGACTATGAGTCATACTATCAGTTACAGTGTACTTCTATATACTATGACATTATAGTGACATCATCACTTGACTTCGGAACATCTCAATGACCTCATCAGACAGTACTGTGATCTCATCGGACGACACTCCCGAATATCACACTTCTATGGTGTAGTATACCGGTGAATAGCATATACAGGTATCTCCACAGTAGTAACATCACATTCTTGGTAAAATGAGCAGTGGATTTCATTGTCATAGGCTTATCTCCTGAGATTGAAAGTGCTTGGTTAGAGTTGAATGGTACGGGAAAGGTGTGGGGTCTAAAGTCCTGTTTAGCAGTAAGAGTTGCTCCCTCGCTGTAATCTCTAGTGTAGCTCATGGCATTCAGGTGGGGTTTCACCTATATAGCAAGACATAGACAATAAATACTAGCACACCCCCAGCACACCACAGTCACTTCATGCAAATGAACATAAAATATAGACATCTGCACAAAATGGTGATGTTAACAGGTGGGTGTTGGGCCAACACCTACCCGTTAACACTGTTTGGAGAGGTTGTGATGTTACAATTACATAACACTACAACAATCTCTATTTATCTTTCAGTGAGTTTGATGGCTTTAAGCAGCATGCAAAGTTTTTGGAAGGACAGAAGGATAAGCTTTGTACTATTTTGCGCATGTTTGACAATAAAAATGGAAAAAAAATACTGTAAAAATGTCTTAATCATTACAGGCTCAATATGCAATAAAACTACATGTACACGTAAAACATAATTGTGCAACATAAAAGCGCAACATAAACTCAAAAACTGCAACATTAAAAGTGCGACATAAACTCAAAAACTGGAAAATAAAAGTGTGGCCTTAACTCAAGCAACCGAGCATCAAATATTTGGTAAGGACTAATGGAGTTAAGTTAAACTACCATCACCTATCTCTTTTGGGTCACTGCATAAATTAGGGGTGTAACAACTAACAATAGTACATTACAATAGCGATATGTAGCTATGCTATTGCTGCGAGTGCAGCTACTTCTTATCTTCGTTCGAGTTGATAATATGGCAAGACATGGAATTCAGATATATCTTTGAAATGAAATGTAAATAATGTTTGATAAAATATTATATAGAACTGGCCAGAACTTTAACTCCTGCCAATAGATAAATAAAATGATCACGATATTGTTGTGTGCATAGCTCAACAGACATGACAAGAATAACTATGGAGCTTGAGATTGTCCCCAATTTCCACTTATCAATGAAAATATTGTAGTGTATCGACTACAATTTGCCATCATAATTATTGAAGTTTTGCATTCACAAATTTTATATATTTTATTCTTGAAAATAACTTTATGATGTGTTTCTAATCTAAACATACCAAATCTTTCCCTCGATATATATATAATTTTATGTAGTCGTTGTGGACTTATCATTAATTTATATTATATATATTTATATACCTGCATCATGCTGTTTATTTTGATACTATGATTGACTTTATTCAAAAGTTCTAGTTTTAGCTGCTCTGTGATTGGCTCCCGTGTGAGCAGGCTCATGCTGCCTAGGATAACAGGTTTAGGCTGTGGAGCTCTCTGCTGGCTCCTCAAGTATTGTATGTAGCTAGTTCTGCCAGCGAGTAGATTCCCTTGTCCTAGTAGTAAGTTGAGTGCGACTGAGTCACTCAGACCTCTGCCAGGTCTGTGCATCGCGTGCCTACCATGTCTACCAGACTCGGGGACACAATAGACACTGATCTCTTTGGAATTGTACCTTGGAGTGAGATTGTTGTTGTTGATATTATCATCGGCGAGTCGTAGAGTTGATGGCCTTCTCGGTACGAACTGATGATGGTTCCGTACAGGACTGTTAGACAAATTGCCCGCAGAAACCATGCTGTTTTTGTGTAATATATTATGCAGTAATGAAGGTGTGATTGGTATCGGCTCTTATATTGTATTCCGGTGTGTTGTTGCTTTAGTTTACTTTGGGTTTACGTCGGGTCATCTTGATTGTCTTTTTGATGACATTGTGTCTCACGCCAAACAGTGATTATTTTGCTATCATGTAATTCTTTATGCTTATGTTGTGTAAATAGCTCAGTCATTTTTCCAGAGATGGCAAATTTTAATATGTCAAATTTGTTAAAGCTACCTTTAAAGCCCCTACTGATTGCGGAATACTGCATGCGCAATAAAACTATGCAGTTGAACTTATAATACATTTGAGAAATAGTGCCAATACTTCATTCGACAGATTCATAGTGGTACGAACTATTTGTAGTGGACAGTGCAATCATAGTGGTACGAACTGTTTGTAGTGGACAGTGCAATCAACAAATATTTGTGGTGTTGTAGGTTTTAGGTTGCTGCCATTTTGGGTTGGTGGAGCAATCGCAAATTTTGCATGAAACTCTGTTTATATTATGATGAGGGGAGAATATGTTATTGATATGTACTATTATTGCTGAAATCAATAGCCTGGGCAAGACATAAAATTATACAATACAATACAAAAGTACAAACATATTATATTACTAGTAAAGGTATGCCACCGGGTGTTTAGGAATTGATGTGGTAAACTTTGTGAACATGTTTCACATCAGAGAGGTAAAACATTTTGGGTAAATTGCTAAGAAAACAAACAGAAATAGGCCCGGCAGTAACACACATAACAACTACCTGTTGGAGGCTGTTAATACATTGTTTACTTGTATTATATTGTATTGTATTGTACTGTATTGTATTGCATTGTATTGCATTGTATTCCATTGTATAATACTCGTATTATAATAGTGAAAATTCAGGGGTAATAATATTACTTTAGACAGATGATATAGAGATATATTATTTATATTAATATATATATATATATATATATATATCTATAT
>JAOQGN010071366.1:0-12364 GCA_027564295.1 Himantozoum antarcticum
TGCTCATTATACAACCGGGCAAGTAGTAACTAGACTGACAGGTACCCAGAACAAAAACATTTAGCCTAATACTCGGCTTCGGGTCCGTTTGACAACTTGTAGTAGACATGACAGATTGGATTTTGACTTCGTCGGCAACCTTAATCGCAGTGTCTGTCATTGGCGTGATCTCAGGTTTTCGCTGATGAGTCCACCGGGACAGTGTTGCAAACTGGGCTTTAACACAATTGCGTCCAGCTACACCCGAGGCAGTGGACGCAATTAGTTTTCGATTTCCGGGATTTGCTGGAGAGTGTCTGTAGTTTAGGACAATCTCTCCTAAAATACCCAGGCATCTGGCAGTGGAAGCACACTACCTGACGTGGCTTCCGTCTACCAGGGTCACTGATCTTACCGACTGCACTAGTATTCTTGATCTGCAACTGCCTTTCCAGCCGGCCGACTTGCACTGTCAGGCGATCCACCTGGTCAGATAACTTATGAGCAGTATTGTATGACTGCTCTTAACCAGGTGTCGACCTTGGTCTACCTGCGACTGGGGCTTGGCTCACAGCTTTCATACTGTGTTTGCCACTGTTATTGCCCAGCCTATGGTAGGCCTCGGTCTGCCTAATGGCTTCTGGCACGGTGGCTGGTTTGGCTAGGTACAGGTGTCTTTGGAGGCTTTCGTCTCACATTGCCATCAAGAAGCGTTCTACAGCCAGAGAGACCTGTTGTTGTTGCCTCTCTGTTGGGTGGGCCGTGACTACTACTGTCATAATCTCATCCCCTAGCTCATGCAAGGTTCCGGTGTGAGCGACAGCTGCAACTTGATCTCTGGCCGGAGATTCAGTCATGCCAACTTTCTCACGCAGCTCTGCAACAACATCACCGATTGTCTCGTGCACTTGGCATGGTGATACTTTGGCCAGGAGGCTTTGCCTCATGTGGACCGCCATGAGGGTTTCATCCCCGTCATGGACTTCAAGCACATCCAGAAAGTCTCACAAGAACAGGGCGAGATTACCAGGCCCGTTGAACTTAGGTGTCTTCAGACCTCCCAGTGCTGTGGTGGGGCCCATACTAACGTATGAGATTCTCCCATGTGTTGGTCGAGCCAGTTGAGACACTAGCTCTTGGGCTGGATTGATCCGACTGTTGCCAGCAGTGTCTGCCTCACGATTGTCAGGTCAGTATAACAGGGAGAAGGAAGTATACATCTCCTGGATTGCAGTAACCAGATGATTGTCAATTGTGGTACGCCTCTGTGGCACAGGCACGGTCCTAGATGGTAGAGCTGGTGTATACTCTGCATCTGCTCCACCCTGCGGTACCCTCCTACTATTTGGAGAAGGATGTGGCCTGTCGGCTGTGCCGACTGCAGACGCTAAATATGATGTGTCTGCTTGGTGGCTCTCTGTCGACCTGAGCTCCACTCCATTCTCCCAGCGACTGTCAGACCGGACAGACGTGTCAACACTCAGAGCCGGCATAGGGGCCGGAGTTCTGTTGAGTGTGACAGACTGTCGTGACAGTATTCTGTATTTTGGGGTGGGGCTAGCGTCAGACTGGCTACTCTGACCAGGTGGTCACTTGCCACAATTGTCTGGTCGAAGGCTCTAGCCCGTTGGGTAACCCATGAGCAAATAGAGTTTTGGATACCCAAGTTTTGTATACTTTGACACCTTGTATGTGTGTCAGCGTCAGGAGAGACTACAAGGGTAGGCCGGTGCATAACACTGGTTTCCATATCCACATTTAACCTTCTCCTGGCATGAGGTGATGGTACACTGCTTGGGTATTGACGGGACAGAGGTGGCACTTTCTGCTCATCAGTAATCAGGTCGTTATCATGGGTGTTGAGCAATCTGTGAAGGTCAGACCTTAAGGATAGGTCATAATCCCCGTTTGACTACGCCAACTTCCCATGTCGAGCCTGGCCAGGGTAGTGTACTGCGACATCACCATCGCTGCTACGGAAATAGCTACCCTACTATTCCGACTCGTCAATGACGTTTCGTCCCTCGAGATAGCTTTCACATTAGACGTTATTGCTACTGGCACACTAGCTACCTCTCTAGTTAGCCTCGACAATAAGACACTATTGTCATCGGGGATGACCCTCTGGTATCCAGTCACTGCTGCTGTCGGGCTAGCTATCCCTCTAGCTTGACCCGACATTGACAGATCTCCTCTGCTGGGGTGCACAGACTCTGGCCAATACAGTACATTAGACGGTCCAGACGGCAACACAGCTGCAAAGTCGGTGTGATGGTACTCTAATAAAGGGTTGCGTCCTCTCCTGCGACTAGCAGTGGGCCAGTGAGACGAATGTCACACGTCCGTGTTCGCTGTGAACATCTCGCCATCATCTGGCGGTCTCTGTGTCTGAGAGTCGCTCTACTGTCGACTGAAATGCAAGAGACGTCTCTCTAACGAGAGTTGCTTACTCATTACAGATGAGAAATCCGTGTAACCTGAGAATTAATGTAGATCTCTCTTACGAGAGTTGCGTACTCAGTACAGAGGGATCTAATCATTGTACTTTGAGACTTAATGCACATCTCTAAAATAATGAGAGTTGCTTTCTCATACAGAGGGATCATAGACCGAAAATACTATCGACCTACCCTGACTGTTAAACAAGTAGACGAAATGAACAGTATGTCGGAAAGACTCCACAAGCACAAGAACAAGAACAGTGGGTATGACTACAAGCAGTAAGTACAGGTAATAAAATCTTGATCTGGATCTTGACATTAGATAGGATCACCATACTGCATAACTCTGTAGTACAGTCATCAGATATATAGCATTCAAGTGGCTGTTATAAGAATGCACCTACATAATAATATCACGAATTCTAACAGTGCTAGAGTCATACTTTTTTTTAGTTAGAGAGAGAAAGCTTTCAGCTTTCTCCCCATATTAAAATTTCCTAGGAAAAAAAGATAGAAATAACAAACCGGGATGAAGCAATTTTCATTGCACTTCCGGGTTCGATTTTTCTCCATTGGGACACCTTTTTGCCCCATCGATTACTACTATTTTGATATTTTTTTTGTCCTCACCTTCAAATCAGCTCGACGGGTAAGCCACCACCTAGTTCCAGTTAGGAGAACATATTTCATCACTTTTTTGTTAGCTGAGTAGGTGTACTTTAGCATTCTAAATCGAGTTGCGAGTCTCAGTCAGCCTGTGAGTCACTTTGATCAAGTGCTGACTGTGAGACTGATGGGTGCTAGGAGCTATATAATATATGTAATTTGTTTAGATTTTGCTGGAGGATCCAATGGCAAAAGTTAGAAGTGTCTAGGACCAATGGTTCAAACATAATATCAAACATTAAAATAATTATTATATTCGGAGAAAAATAATGCATCTCTTAGTTCTGTCTAGTGGAATTATGGTGCCCCAGAAGTAATCTTTGCAACTACAACTAACTCTATTAAACTTAGAATTGTCAGGGGATTCTAATAAGAATAGTTTCAAACTTCTAAATGTGAAACTTCACTGCCAGTGGCAATAAATCTAATGTTACTCAGCTTTTAGTACATTCCGGTCTACGCGCCCCACCCACACACCATCCACCCAACCTACAAGTATGTTCAACATATAGAGAATTTAGTTGTGACCACTTTTCATCGCTGCTTCAAAGTTCTAGCTCTGATAGTTCTCTCAGAATACGGAAATTAGATGAGGCATATAACAATTTGAATATAAAGCACGGATAACCTAAAAAATAAGTCCGTAGTGAAGGAGTTAAATTATATTTATATATTTGATTTCATATTTTTATGATATATGAAATAAAAGTATGTTAATTAGTTATAGTGAAGGTAATCCACATCCATAATTCAATTTAAGTATTAAAAATAAGCAATATGCATCTATATTTTTTTCAAATGAGCAAGCAGAAATTATGTCAGAGTTATTTTGTTACAGCAAACTTTGTGTTAATTTTAATTTAAAAAATTATTTTAGTCAGTTAGCAAAAACCATCTAATCCATCCTGCTGCAGAATCAGATTTGACTAGATGAATATAGATTCCGGGTGAAATCAGTTTCAATTTCAGTAAACAAACCTCACTTCCTACACAGCGAAAGTTTGTTGAATGGGTTTTCATTAATTTCAACTTGGGCACAACTATCACATCTCTCCCCATCCTAACCAGCCCTCACCAAATCTTACTCTCACAATTGCGAGTGTGCGAGATAGCATAATACAACCCTGGGTAAGACTCTGAGGTGAATTTACTTATCGAGAAGTGATATAATGGTATTGAGAACAGCAACTCACTATGAGAGAATGGCGACACAATATGAGAGAATAGTGACACAGTATGAGATAACAGTGTCACATTATCAGTCCTGATAACAGTGGCAACCTATAAGAGAGTAGTGACACATTATGATAGGCAAGTGATCCACTATAAATGAAAGGTAACCACCATAAATGAAAGAGAGAGACTGACTGTAAATAGTGACTTGATTAACATAACGCACAGAGACATATTGAACGCTTTTACATAACGCATTCCTTCTCGACGCTCGTAGATCTTTCAATTTACTAGTAGTTATTCCTTACTGAACATTTTTATGTTTTCCAATGTTTTTGTACATGTCATGCAATCCAATACCTAATGACAAGATCTGCAGTTTAGGTTTTGGTTATTGTAGTTTACTTGTTGCAGGGATTCTTTACCCTAGAGGTACCATCATGCTGCTCCATATTATCAGAACAAATCAGTTGCAAATATCTTCAATTGTGCACCATATTGCGCAAGACATCAAAGGTGGACCAAGCCATGTGCCATCAATGATATTATTGTTATCTGAGACAAATGTATTTAAAGACGTACCCAATGTTGCTGTTCACAAAATTTTGTTTTTTCTTTGATATTCAATTTTCACTTTCCTGTCTCACTGCTTTGTGATATCCCAGCATGTTTAGTCAATAGTGCTTAGATAATCAGATTTTAACACTGATTTCGCTTGTGCATGCTTTTCTTGCTGTTAGATACATATATTGTTAGCCTATAACTTCCACGCAGCTAAGATGCCACTAAAGATTGTTTGCCAATGATATAATGTAATTTAGGCACCAGTAATAAGAAGAGAAGAAAATAATTCCATTCATGAGCATTTAATAATTAATCACATTCAAAGGAAAGGAACATAAATTCAAAGGAACTTCAAAGGACTAGATCACTGCACTTCAGAACACAATGGAGAGCACAGCTATCAAGAGGGAAGCTACTAAACACCGAGCATTGCATGGTGTGATTGCTCTACTTGCATTAATTGTATCTGCCATCTCACTAGCACTTTGTGTTTACTATGGAACCAGAACAGCTGAGAATCAGACTGAAATTATGGAACTGAGATTAAGGCTAACAGAAATTCAAGCACAAAAATATGAAGATCAGATTCTGAAAATGGCTACAGAACTTTCCGAACTCCGAAGATTTATTGCTGCATCAAGTCATCTGGTTTGCAGTTTACCCTTTATTATATTTATTTACCACACATTTAATGAATTGATATGAGTATATAAAGATAAGGTTGACAAAGATGGACCCCGCAAGAAGTATTACCCTATTTCATAAACAAACTAAAGGATTTTAAGAACTGCCTGTGCGAGCTCCTTTGGTGTATATTTTGTTTTGGCAACAGGTGTGTTGAAGTTCTTTGTGGTTTGCATTGAATTAACTTAATAAACATGTACAGACTTAACAATATGATGTATGTGGAAAACTGCTAGATGCATGGACACAATGTACATGCAATGTCAATATAGTATAAATCAGTAAGTACCGTCGAATAGGGAGCATGGTTGGCCACAACTTTGGCATGAGCGAGCAGCCAAATCAACGTCCTCAATAACTAGTCAATAAAATAATACTCTGGCTTTTGTGTGATATTGTAAGAGGTATGTCCACCCCGTAGAGGCAGAGTAGACTGTCGTTTTAGGTCCCAAGACAATGTCTATAACTACCATGCTGGCAGGAGCTGCAAGCAAGGCTGCCATTCCAGTTTTGCTCAAGTTACTTGGTCTGCAGCTTTCGCAGCATGGTGAGACAGAACAATATGACCTGGTTGCTTTGAGAACCAGCCAAGGTGTGTCTAGAACTTTGAGCTACGGGAGATATGAGCAAGTTAGCAACATTTATGCATTTCTATATTCATTTGTACATGTAGAACATGTTTATAATTTTAATTTATTAAATTTTCAAATAACCAGTGGATAAGTAAACACGTACACAACGGATATGTATGACAGCCATAATACAACTGAGCTGAGCAGAAGCAAACAGTTTCCTTATATAGGTTTAGACAAATAGGGCTGACAGCTGGCACATAGCACAAGAAAGCAATACTGCTGGATAAATACTGCCAGCGAACTTGTAGCTGCCACCGATAAGGTACAAATATGAAAATCAGATGCGTGACTACCGACCGATATAATATTCCCATGACGAGAAGTGAACGAAGCGAGCCGTTAGTCGTTTTAATGATAACCTGATCTAGAATTAACCAAGTTGAATATCAGATTTAGAATACGAACTTCATTTTTTCACATAGTGTTCATATACACAGTTTTATAGTTCTATAAAATTATAAATGGAATTCAAAGAAAACACAAAAATTAGTTGAAGTGAAGTTCAAAAATGTATAAAAACTTGGCTTTTTATGTATTAAATATTATTTTAAAGTGATGTGGTTGCAATTCTTATGGCATTCATGTTTATATAGCCTGTGGTTGGTAACTTCACTTATTCATGAGCTATTACGCAGGCATTATGCCATACAGCCGTAATACATGCAACCATTGGACGAACACATGCGCTGCATTGACCTCTCGCTTAGTATAACATTATGTGATACAAGCATACAAAGTTTTTGTTACCCCGGAACTCAAATCATTAGTCTGTCAATAAGCCTTTGATTATTATGTCATCAAATATATAATGCAAACGCCTTCAAAGTTACTCTGATGTCTCACTTTGTTCCACATGTTCTTAGTAGGATTACGCCCTTTGTAGCATGCTAAATTCTCGACATTTTAATGCTGCAATATATCTTTACATTGACATCATACGTTAGGGTATCCTTTTCCTGTATGGTGCTACAATTAATGCTTGATAATTCATGCCATGACAGAATTCATGCTTTGAGAGTTGTGTTGTCGAAACAAGACATCCAACACACACTCTTCAATCGTTTCATACCATAGAAAATCTTTGTTTCAGTACACAATCATTAAATTTCATATCAGTTCTATTGCAACTAATATTAATTTATTATTTAACAACAACCTTTTTCATAAATTTATTTATCGCCAATCATTTTATTTTTTATGGTTATGATTCAAATACCCCACTGCAGCTTTTAACTATCGACTACTGCTGCTGCTACTACCACCACTGCTACTACCACTACTATTATCACTACTACTACTATCACTACTACTACTACTAGCATTACTTATTACCAGCTGACTTTTGCATTTGCTAACTGATGATTTGACGTTTCAATTTTAAGTTTTAAATTATTTAAATTTCTTTTTCTAGTTTTTAATCTACTCTGTTGTTTTTTTTACCCACCTTTCCTACTACTACCTATATTTATTCAAAATGTAAATTATGATAATTTTAAATAAATCTATATCAAAATATAGTAAGCTTTTTTAGAACAACATTGCTATTTAAAATATTATAAAACATTCTATGTCAAATCACACTACACCAACCAGTAGAAGAGGAGGTAGACCTTGTCTTAGTGGAAGTAGAGTTGGACAACGGCGCATAGCGGTTGCGCAATGTCTGCCTTACACTCGTTTGGTATCTCATGCTAGAAATCCTAATGCCAACCAAAATGCTGCGAATGCACAGCATAACAATGCTGTAGCAGAGAACAACATCATGGATATGTAAACCAACAGCATGTCAATCTTGGTCATTTCTCCGATTCTGATGCTGACTTCGAGATGCCAGATGCATAACCTCCATTTGCTCAAATGTGGCAAATGTTGCATTTGCAATCAACAAATTTTGATTGGTTGTTAGTTTACATACGGTTTCGTTTAGCTATATATTTTTCCTATACTGGCTGTATACTTTAGATAGGCGTAGTTTAGCTCGAATTTTATCACTGTTCTTCCCTTTTGGCCGTCGTGGTTCATCATGGTTTCATTTCTAGCAATAATAATGCCAAGTCAAACTGATAAAAGCTGCTTATGAAGAAGCATAGAACTGTTTGTCTAATATCCAAGGTAAGTATAGCCAGAGCCGGCTGCATAAATGAATATGGGCTGATACGAATAAACTACTACTGCTGAGTCATTGAAAGCAAGCTTACATATTTGCATCTAGGCGTAAAGTCAGTTTACTAGCTTGCACAAGTGGCACTCCCATTAGCTGTTTGAATGAGATAATGCTTCAGTGATTGTAGCGCTGTGTTATTTGTAATTATATTTTCAGTTGGGACGGGGAAGAGGCAGAACCTCCGTAATATTATAACCAGACTTAATAATAACCAAATCATAACAGACACCATTATAACCTTCCCCCGGAAGAGTGTTCAGAAAATAGCAATCCAAGAAAAAAGCAATTGGCCTGCTAAATGAGACTCCAACTCCATCTATAATGGTTTCAAGTTGACTTGATTACCTTATTTTTCAGTGGTATCATTGCTGCAACAGCAGAAGACAGGTCATTACACTAGTGGCCTGCGACAATTAGAATTTAAAATCCGAAACTGGAGTTGGAAGACGATGGACATGTTTTTAAACTTAAATAGAAGCAGATTCAGTGCTTAAACAATTTATGTCTAGTTTATTTGATTTTGTAATTATAGTCCGAAAGGAGTTCTGAAAATGGTAATCATGAGATCAGCAAAAGATTAGCTGACAGCGGAGATCAAGATATAGAAAACAGGTTCAGCAGATTTCTACAAGGTAAGTTTAACTCTGCTTTGGCTCCCCTTGAAAGTTAAAAACAGTGACACTGAAAGGTTAGTGTGCAAATACTGGATGATGACATCACATATATATATAAAGGAAAGTTCAGAGTAAAAGCCAATATTTTGATTAAAAGAAACTATTGGCACTCATTTCGTACTTCAAAACATAATCGTTCATTGGGAAATGTTCATATCACTTAGCAGTAAAATTTGCAGGGCAGTGTGCAGTGGTCACTGAGCAGTGGACAATGAGGCGTGTGCAGTGTGCCACCAGCTGCCTCCAGCATTTTTCACCGACTACCAACTGTCAACTACAACTGTCAACTGTCAATCACCATTGTCTACTGCTCTCTGACCACCACCCACTGCATCACCCGATGCCACTGCTACAGCCCACTGCTTCCTGACAACTTTCCCACTCAACAGTTTGTATTGGTACTTCCAGGCTTGCACCTGGTAGTGCCAAGATGACAACACCTCATCTTAAATTGTAGTGTGAACACATCCTTGTTGTTACTATGCTTTGTGAAATTTGTAGGCAAGCATTGGTCCTTGTTTGATTTGCCCAGCATGGATCAATGAGGGGAAAATAACCTCCTTTAAGAAAATCGCGAAGATGAACGCTCCATCACGATGTGATGGAGCGTTCAAGGTCACTTCTGTGTAGGTTATGCAAGATGCTGGATTCCTCTAAGATCACCTCCTCTAAAATAATCATAGCTAAGTAAACTATAGTACAGTGTTCATAATATATATTTTAATCAAAACAGACGTTTCGGGGTTGCTCCCTAGAACTGCTCATTCTGCATATGATTTTCAAAAAATTCCTGATATTATATATCTTATATTGTCTACTAATTAACTGTTGCCTATAAATTGCCTCAGAGGCCGGGTGCAACTACGCCCACACTACATACAGGGTGACTCGGTGGAATGATGGAGAATCAAACCACTTACCGCTCGATCACAGTTCGGACATTCTACCATCAAGCCAAACTGCTCACCCAAATATATAGTGAAGGCATAATTTTGATAGAATGATATTGGTGCATGCCAAAATGTCATCTCTCTCATGTGCAGCAGTTGAACTCATGGATCCCTAGTAGTATGCAGGCTGGTTGCCTACAGCTCTGAATGGTATTCTAGTAAGTGGATGATAAATAATAAAGAACAGTGTACCCAATGGATATTAGATTACAGAACCGGAAACTTAGAGTGCTTTATAATATGCTAAATATCCCACAGGGAGAGACGGCAGAGATGGTAGCGATGGAAAAGACGGTGCTGATGGCAAAGATGGTGAATATGGAAGAAATGGACAAAATGGTAGAGATGGTAGAGATGGCCGAGACTGTGATGATGCCTTAACAGTTTCTGACTTGGAACAACGGGTCTCTGTTCTGGAAAGTGATAAATCTCAATCAAAAGCTGCAAAGCCATCTTCAATTGCAGGTGATGACCGCAACAACAGCACATTTATAATCCATCAAAAGCCCATATAGTATGACAAGGCACAGCAAAAATTAACAGCTTTAATAAACGGTTACCATAATATGTAAACATTTAGCATCAAGAAAGGCCAGCTCACTGGCATATATTTTGCCAGGTAGTTGCTTTGACTGCTAAAACTCATTCTGTGTTCCCATTCGAGGACGATGTGATGGAACGTTCAAGGGTGCTTCTGTGCAGGTTTTGCAAGATGCTGGATTCATATTATGATGTTTTCAAAGTTGGAATTCAGTTTGCATTTAAAATTTGGATAAATTCGATCTGGCCAGAGTTAAAGATTGTGTTTTAGATTTATTGTCCGATTTTTCAATACTCTTAGTAAATACACTGGTTAACTTTATAATGTATGTTGTGGAAAGTACCTTCATTGAGGAAGAGATCATAAGTACTATTTCATACGTTGACATTACAGCGTAATACAGATAATGTAACTACTACACCATAGCAATTGTGAAATGTGAACAATTAAGGTTGAAGTTGTATATTCAATATTGAGATGCATCTGCTTGCCATAATTAAATTATTTGCAATGGACAACGGATTGAAACAATTATATCAATGATGCTGAAATTGTTTTGCCATTAAATTGGACTAGTGTCTACAAAACTCATCATTTGCCAAATATAATGTATATTGCAGTTCCTGGTGGATCAACACATGTGAGATGGGGCAGGAAATCTTGTAGCAATACTTCAAATTTACTATATGCAGGTGATGTATACCCTGTGACCTCTAGCTAAAATTAAAATAATCATATTAAGTAAAGGTAGAGTAATCATCTTTTGCTAAGACATTTAACAATAATATATTTAAGGACCTAGCTAATACAGATGACCATTACTTGCAATGTATATTGATGATTGACCAATGCCTGTACAGGTGTGGTCATTTATGGTGGCCATCTTAAAGGCTAGAGCCCACTAATTGTCACTATATTCTGTGCAGAATTCTTTGAGAAAGATGGGAACGTTTGTCCAAGCAGAAACACATCTTTTCCAAGAAATAAAACGAAATCGTTAATGTACAGAAATATGGTCAAGAATCATCTGCCACTTCTCTAAAAAGACTGGACTGGGGAAATGCACCTACAACTCCACTGGTCTGATATATTTGAAAAACTTTGTTGCAACTCTCGAGCTCAGGTCGAGAGCGACCACAATCACAAACCACAACAATGGGGTCTACAACCTCTACCGCACACGTGCAAGTGCGTCCAGTGTTGACACTGTCTTCGGTGATCAGATATGTATGTACCCGCTACTGACATGGTCTGCATCCCCCAGCATCACCGTAGACAATGGCAATATGTGTCTTTGTAATTAGGCATTCCCGAACTTGCCATGAATGTGTCCAATGTGTGTATGCTATGCTGCTCAGGTAGATTTGCAAAGACTACAATCACTGGTCATTACATCTCCAATAGGATGCTCATATAGTATAGTTCCAAAGTCTCTTCTAATGGTGATCAGTCGCCCCTTGCTTCACGCTCAGACACTTGACTTCTCTTACAGAGACTCTTACTCCCACCCTAGATCGCAGAGTAGTGCGTGTGTTTTGCAAACTGAGGGCACTTCCACAGCCTTGCAATTCCCTCTCACCATCTCTGTTTGATGCAGTAGTATGGCTGCAGGCGCTTCATTTATTCGAATAAGCTACTTCCAACAAATACAACTACTTCTCAACCAATAAACTCACCAGCACGAATGTCATCAGTCTTCTGAGTTTTGCTAAGCACTCAGGCAGATTTGCTGACCACTAGGAGGTGCAGCATCGAAGTGTCTTGGGACTTGAGTACCATGGACTGCATTATCTGTATTCTGGTTAAGCTTCTGTTTTTTCAAAGTTTCACCCGCCGCCCCCCCCCCCTCCCCCACCCCCCCATCCGCCCACACCCCTCCCCAACACACCCATC
>JAOQGN010071477.1:0-12363 GCA_027564295.1 Himantozoum antarcticum
GAATATTGTGAATTTACGCAATAGCGATGTTTGTGTTGTATTTGAAATGCAATTATAAATGAATGTAACTATAAAACTGGGTCTATGAAAACAACATGAAAATATTGGAAATCTGGTATTCAGCTTGCTTTTTCCTAGCGCATGTTATCATTAAAACGACTAACGGCTCGCTACGCTCGCCTCCCGTCGTGGGATTAACTGTCAATAACAAATAAATAATTAAGAAATATATAAATACATGTTTACATAAATTTTTATAAATTTTCAATAAATTTCACATTTTTACATAAATACAAGAAATACAATCATCTTAAAATACATGTATAAGAATGTAAAGAAAAAGTTCCGCTAATGACAGTAAAAGCTCAGTGTTTTCGTCTCTCATAGGGAGACAAATGGTTGTTAAAAGTTAGAACCTTCACTAACTGATGCTGGACATTCACCACAGAGCAAGGCATAGAACCCAATTTGCTCTATCCTCACAAGTTGTGCATATTAATGCTATCAATGGTGAACAATTAAGACTGCTGTTTGTCATATAAAGTTAGTTTAAAATTCAACAGTTCTTCTTTATCCTATTAATTAAACACCTGAGAGGTGCTAAACTCACCTGAGAGGTGCTAAACTCACCTGAGAGGTGCTAAACTCACCTGAGAGGTAAGATTTGTGCGTAGGTCACACACAAATGACAGAGCCTTGAAAACGTTAGTGATATTTTTGACATCCACCTCAGAACCTGGCCTGGGATCTAGAGTCTCGAACTCTTGGTTGTTGATAATGAAGCACCGCCCTCTAGTTGGCCCACTCATTCTGTACACCTGTTGAGAAGAACAGACAACATCGGACGGTCTTGATTTATAATATCGTGAACGCAAAATAACATATCTTTATTTCCTGGGATAATTTTACTAAAACTATAACCAACTTTCTATTGGAAAGCATAGTTTGGTCGCCAACTGTTACCACTGTGTGTATTTAACTGTCCCATGGGCAAAGAGCTCTTAACAAAGGGCAAAGAGCTCTTAACAAAGGGCAAAGAGCTCTTAACAAAGGGCAAAGAGCTCTTAACAAAGGGCAAAGAGCTCACCACTAGATCTATGTTGTGTTTTAATCAGCATATAAAATACCGGAAGGCTCGTGCACTAGAAACAACTGGAGATGCAAAAACGATTTCCTCATGAAGGATCACTGATTGTGGCGGTGGACCTTAGTACTTTAGTAGGGCACTCACAAATAATGTCAGCTATCCCCACACATGCTAGTTATGTTCTCTCAAGTGACCCACCAATTTCCAGCAGCAGCTGTCCAGTACAAAATTGTATTTGGCATATTGTGAGGAACTGCTTAACTTCATGGACAGTAATTCAATGTAAAATAATTTCAAAGAATGGCGTGAAACTCATTATGTTCTGATATCGTAACAGAGACCAAAAGTTCATGTCAAGTCGATATCAACTTTTTCGGTTTACGAACCACAATGACATTGGATTCCCAACGCCTGCCAGTGAAACTGTATCAAAGTGGGCTTTGGACTGTGCTTTAAAAAGCTACATTCCCTAAAGCTGTGTCCACACAGGCAGATTCTTGGCAGCATATAGGCACCAAAATCGTACCAAGAAAACACTTTAGTGAAAATGGGACGAAACTGAGGTCGGCCGACATATCTGTTGCAAATTTAGATCGGTTCATGTGGGTCTCTGGATGACATCACGAACGACCAACACTTCCACACCAACCACAACCAATGATTCAGTTTGTGCAGTTCAACTGAGTTTTTCGTGGTTACTCATATCCTGTTTCCTCATATCCGTGGTGAAATCACAATACAAACGTGAAGTCATAATACAAACGTTTGATATGTTCGAATTCAAGGAGAAGCTACAGTTTAGACCCGAGATTTATAAACTTAGACATGCGAATTATCACAAAAAGATGAAGGAATTGGCCGATACTTTCCACTTGTAAGTTCATACTATCCAAACTTGATAGTCAAGTTTAATTGATAGTTTTATAGTATATTGTTTACGGTTGTATAGGGATTTATAGTCAATTGATAAGTATATTTAGTCAATTCATTATACTTAGCAGAGATTATATATTATATTATATAAAGATTACATTATTACAATTATTATTAGTTCCAATCATGTGAACCCTACAATTGGGAGGTATGGCCTCGTGTAGCTGAAGGCCGCCCCCAAAGGGTTCACAGACATTCATTTGCGAGTAGGAAATTCTAGCATAAACTCATTGCGTCTTACAGGACTTTGCTGGAAATCATCTGAAATTTCTCTTCCAATCAAAATTAAAAAGAAAGCCTTTCTCAATTTTGTGACTTCTATGACAAAAGCAATGTACATTGGGAGTACAAGATCATCAGAAATCAAGTGGCTAATGCCGTAAAATATGCACACACAAAAATCAGTCATGCTCAAAATAATATCAAACAAAATCTTACCCAGTGGCAAAAGATTCGTATTTTCAAAGGATCTAACAAAGATCAAAGCAATGGTATTGGTGAGTTAGAATTTCAAGGGGAAAAATATACAGCTGATAGAGACATAGCTAATATTTGTATCAATTATTCTTCAACAATTGGGACAAGATTAAATGACTCAGTAAAGCCCTGTGCTAACCAGAGCTTAAGTGTAAAGCAATGTTTTGACATCCCTCCTTGTGAGATAGCTAAATTTAATTTTTAGCAAGTAACAAAAGATCAAGTTTCCAAATTTCTTTTGTCACTAAAGAGCAAGAAAAACAGGAGGATTAAACCAAACACCAGCTTTTATTTACAAAATTTTAGAACCCCTAATAAGTTTACCATTAACATATGTCATAAATTTGAACATCAATAGCAATCAATTCCCAAACATCTGGAAAAAAAGCTCTGGTAATACCTATTCATAAAGGTGGTAAGCCCTTTTTACCTAATAACTATAGACCCATTTCATTATTGCCTATATTAATTAGTCTTTGAAAAGATACTAGCTTTTCAATTGAGACATCATTTAGAATCTAACTCCTTAATTAAATCAAGACAATTTGGTTTCCGCTCAGGTACATCCACAGATCAAATTTGCTACAGCTGGTTGACAAAATTAGACATTTAATGGCCAGTAAGGACTCGAGATTTGTAACACTAGCGGCTTTAGATATCAAAACGACCTTTGATTGAGTCAATCATAATATTATGCTAATATCAAATCTTTTCACTCAATTTTACTTCAGAAATACTGCATGTAACATGTTAAGCAATTACTTGACCAATAGAGAACAGGTCATCAGAGCTAATGGTGTTATGTCAGAAATTCTACCAGTGTAAGCAGGTGTGCCACAAGGCTCCGTATTAGGACCTCTTTTATTCATTGCATACATCAATGATCTTATGATCCTATAAAACTGTTGAACCTATTTGCTGATAATTGCTTACTAATTACCAAAGATGAAAATCCATCAATTTCCACAAATTCAATGGAAAGTTTAATTGAAACACCTTCCAATTGGTATGATGACAATCTTTTAGTTTTAAATGCTACCAAAACGGATGTTATGACTGTCTCGACTAAAACTGGTTACAACTACCCATAAGTTAATTTCAAAGAAGATATGTTCACTCAATTAGAAACTAAAATACCTAGGTGTTATACTTGATAACAAACTGAATTTTAGATGCCATATTAATAAAAATTAATCAGAATCTTTATCCAATCATCAGCAATTTTAATCGAAATCATAACCTTTTAAACTCTGAAATTGCAGTTTTATGGTGCAAAGGTTTAATCCGTCCGAATTTGAAATATTGCGCTCCGCTTTTATTTTCAAATCCTGTAGTTATCCGAAAAGAACTTTAAAAACTGAAAACAGATGTTTGAAAATAATCAATTTCTAATCTAGTAAGAATCAAACCAGACAAAGTTACAACATTCATTCGTTGCATGACCATTTGAAATACTCATATTTACTATCATTTTACAAACTAATCAATAACTTGGTTCCTATTATTGATGATTATTTATTGCCTGAGAAATCACACTGTGTTACTAGGCTTTCTACTACTCAGGGTTTAAAACTTGGTAAGAAATACTGCAGCTTCTCTTTAAATGCCTACGGTGCTAAATTATATAACGATCTACCCCCTCACATTAAATCAATTACTGATTTGAGATCTTTTAAATCCTCCTTGAAATGTCATATACTACAGATCAATTTTTAAATGTTTCTTATGCTAATTTTATCATATGCTTTTATACATGGACTTACTCTTCTTACCAACACTTATATATTTTAGACTGAATTCTTACTTATATTATTTTATCAATACACTTTTAGATCACACATGGATTTGTATTTGTCTTTTTTATTTGTATTCATGTCTTTTTTAAACTCACTCACTTAATTAACTCTTTTATCGTTTTCTGGCTACAAGTGTAATCGCTTAGGCCAAGCAAAATTAATTATTAGATCTGTGTCCCCTCACGCGACATATGTTGGAGGCTCTCGTAACAGTAAATTTAGCGCTGACTCACCAAGGATTAGGGATAAATTGAAAGCCCAAATCCCTCATTCCCTCACCACCTATTAGGTTTTGACAATAGCATCTTGAGACACAATTGAGTGGAAGCATCCTGAGCTGGGAGTTTGCCTTAAATCAGCCCCTTTCTTGAAGTATCTGTCATTAAATGTTGATATATCGATGGAGAAGATAATATATTGTGGCTTACAAATGGGAAAATTCAAAAACAAATTTGTATCTTGACCTCCCTCATCGAAAAGTTAAAATCTATAAATTATAAGGTTATAAATTTAAATACCTCACTCACTCATCCCTATGACTAAAAATTTAGGACACAGATCTAATGATCAATCGAGCTTGGCCTTTTATCCTTCCAGAATAAAATGAAAGATATACATCAACTCCCAATACATTATAATATTAGAATGAAATTACTTTACCTTTGTTTGCCTGCAGCTATTTATGCAAAATTGTTGGTTTAGAGGCAAAAATATATGACATTTCTGCAAAAACATTCACCATTTTTTAGGCATACAAACAATAAACAAAGGTATACTCAATCATTATTTAGCAAAAGTCACGACCGGTGCAGGTAATAACATTTGCGTTTGCCAGTCATTGATTACCCTGCGTGTGACTTGACTAAATTATTAATGAGTACAGCAAAGAAGCAAGTACTTGAACCAATCTGCCTTCAGCCAATAGCCAATTGGCAAGTGCACCTCTGGCTTGACCTAATTACCTTTACAAACCTAATATGCGCACCCATAATATATCTGACCTAGCTTTATTAGTTACATCTAGTTTCTATGTCAGCTTCTTCGCTGTATATAAAATTCTTACCTGTATGTATGCTGTGAGTACACATTGTTTGTCTGTTTCTACGCCTAAGAAATGCTGAATGTTTTTGCAGAAATATCAGATACTTTAGCTCTAAACCAACAAATTTTTATAAAGAGCTGTAGGCAAACAAAGGTAAAGTAACTTCATTATAATATTATATTGCATTGGGAGGTAATATGTAAGACGCAACGAGTTTATGCTACAGATTAATACTCGCAAACGAATGTCTGTGAACCCTTTGGGGGCTAACTCCCAATTGTAGAGTCCACATGATTTGAACTAAATTATTATATATATTTTGGGTTTTGCCAATAATATATAATATCAACTGAGAACCTGCTAAGTGCGAACACTGTCACATGATCAAACATCGGGCTGACAATTCCTAAAAATCATTCATAAAAAATCTGCCGACCTAATCTGCTAGTGTGAACGTAGCTTGAGAGTAGCTCACCGAGTCAGAGTTGAAGTCTTGTCTAATCCTAGTTACATGGCATGGCCTGACGCGCAAACTTATGGTACTTAGATTATCCTTTTTCTCATCCAGATATTCATCATCGTCAGAGAATGGCCGTATTTGATCCTCTAAAGCTAAAAGGTTAAATTTATAAGCTAAGGTTCCTTTAAGCCAAAAGGTAACAATTACAAATACATTTTAATAAAAATGACAACTAAACCTCAAATTTGCAAGTTACTCAACTGGTGCCTGGGTGTTGCTGCAGATTTGCAGCAACACCCTGGCAATCTAACTAAGGCATAACTAACTAAGCTGGCATTGACTAAGGCAGTTACTAAATGGAGTAACTGCCTTAGTCAATGCAGTTACTCCATGGACTAAGGCTTTCCGCCGTAATGACAGGAACCGAAAAGTGATTAAGAATAAAAATAATGTTTATTATCACAAATTATTATATATATGAAGTAAAACTTCTTGGCACTATAAAATTTTGTCAAAAAGTAGTATGTTGATAATGCTAGTGTACAACAGTCATTACAACGTTATGGGGGGTGGAAGTTAGCCAAAAGCAAAATATTTCAAATGGGTTATTGAATAACCATAATGACCATAACAATTCCCATCAAATGTCGAGTGACCAAAGTTCAAGGTATGTCCAAGTAGCCAACTCTGGTGGGCATCTGTGAACAGCATCCAGTGCTTTGTCTATTGTTGGCTGTAATCAACTGATTTGATATCAAATAATCGAAGACCGAAAAGTGTAAAATTGTGAGAAGTGATAAGGTGTTAGTTAATAAGTTATGCCCACTGTTTAAAAACTCTATCTGACAGTAACATTAAGCCGTTTGTATAAATACAAGTTGATGATAGAGTAAGATAGAAGCAGAACTATCGGATCGTACTTGGAGGACTTGGAGTACTTGGGAGTAAGGCAGAAACCATCAACCGCATGAAAAGGTTATGATAAGAGCATTAGGCATGTATGCAACCAAATTATTATTCGTATTTCTCCTACTTCTAATTACACAAGACGAGAATGAAGTCAATTGTAGTACATGTACTAACTGTCAGTGAGTAATACAATTGTTGAATCATAGAATATTAATTAATTAGTTCCATTTATATCCTGCTTTTCGTACCTGTCGAACAGTTACTTGTAAGCTGTGGACATAACTTATTACTGCTTGGTCACTGGGTACAAGCACACTTCGGTACAAGCACACTGGGTACAAGCACACTTCAGTACAAGCACACTTCAGTACAAGCACACTTCAGTACAAGCACACTTCGGTACAAGCACACTTCAGTACAAGCACACTTCAGTACAAGCAAACTTCAGTACAAGCACACTTCGGTACAAGCACACTTCAGTACAAGCACACTTGGGTACAAGCACACTTCGGTTATCTTAAGGGACTGGATGCTCTTCACAACCAGGGTAGGCTACTTGAATTAACACGTGCACTATTGCCCTGTTTCAAGCCACAAACACAAAATTAGGAGTCCAATCAGAAATCATTATAAGATTACAAGGATAAACATAGTATCAGCCGCCATTTAAATTCGGTAGTAAAGACAAACTAATCAGATGTTAAGTTGTCTAGATAGATATTATATAAGACCTCTTATATATTATAATAATGTATTCTCTCCAAGGCAATCCACTAATAGATATTTACCTGATTCATCACGTAGAGGAACCAAGTTAAATACTGGAGGTTGGGGAGCAGATTGAAAACCTTCACGCCATGGCCCCATATCTGCAAATACCAATCAGTAACTGAAATCAATTTCAAAGTTGAAGTTGAAGTTCAATAGATTTCAAACATCAGCAAAATATTTCCCATAATTGTATAATCTCATAATTGCCTAGTAGCATTGATAGCATTGAGTATACATACAAACTGATCGACAAATCTAAGTATGGCAGCTAGAGCATGGGCTACACCTTCATGTTATTGACCTAAACAATGAACACACATCACAGAATGGTGTTACACTAGGAGCTAACATTTGGAATATGATGTACAATGGCAATTATATTTCTAGGATCTTGAGCAGAAAAATCTAAAATCGTTGTATATCAGCTTTTTCCAACTTTATTGACTGGACTTTCAACCAATCACTGAGCTATTCTCGCATATTAGTGCAATACAAGTTGGACATGTTGAACTTTCACTAAATCATAAATTTGGACAAATTTACCGAACCACAGCCATCTATGAATTTGTGTTTCATGATAATATCACATAATCGTGTCATTCACACTAATGTGTAGCCAAGACATACGCGGAGACTTTTATTTCAATTCCAACATTAAATGTACTACATTACTGGTTGGAGACCTTTGATTTGACCCTACGTATTGACAGATATCCTGAGATAGATGATCCAACAGATCATTGGAAAGTAAAGGCCTGGCCACATGTCCAATTTTTTTCACCTAACTGGTGTAAAAGAGTACAAAACGAAGTTTACGGAGTTGCACGGATACTCAAAACCACGTCCATGAAACCACCCCGATATGATTATGACATGCGATCAATTTTGCAGTCATTAGTAACTAGCAGAGCTCTCATTGGACAATTGAACGCTTACAGAAATTAGTTACACTTAGTTGCCTACTTAGTTGCCTACTTAGTTACACTTAGTTGCCTACTTAGTTACACTTAGTTGGCTACTTAGTTACACTTAGTTGCCTACTTAGTTACACTTAGTTGCCTATGCTAACTAAGGAAAGCAAGTATAACTACTAGTGAAAGTGGATTAAAAATTTATAGTGTTCAATATATTTCACCGAATATATTTTAAACATGTTGCGTTTGGTGACACTTTTTATCATAAATTATTTAGCTAAAATAAATCTATTAATGACAGTAGTACCAGTGGAAATAATGGATGAGATATCAAGAACTGATTAACCTAACGGACCATAACTTTATTATAGAGACTCTTGTGTGGCAACGACACATAGTTCTGGACTCTGACCAATGGTTAGGTGTAAAAAACGGTGTGTCTGGCCAGGCATAATGTGTGTGTCAGTGTGTAATAATGCTTAACTCGGGTTTGGGCCAACAACATAGACCTGAGTAATACCAGAGGCGACTCTAAATCACGTTACTTTCATATAACAGAAATAGAAATGCTCACAAAGGTTCTTTCAGTGAGGAGTGGGGAAGTCCATACTGAAGAGAGCTTTGTGATACACACCCAAGCCAGTGCACATAGACACGCGTAATCACACATAGACATAGACACACGTAATCACACATAGACATAGACACACGTAATCACACATAGACATAGACACGCGTAATCACACATTCTTCAGAACTACTAAATTATAATAATATGTTCATACCTAAGCGAACAGTTGGAGGTGGAGGCCGAGTTAGCGCCAGACCACTAAGATAACTCTGCAGGTCTAGCTTGTCTTTAGCACTCTTCTCTTTGTCTGCTGATTCTTTACCTATTAAGTAATAATTTTCCATCAAGAGTGAGATAGGTGGTTGGATGGTGGTTGGATGGTGGCTGGATGGTGGTTGGATGGTGGTTGGATGGTGGCTGGATGGTGAAGTTTTTTAGCTGCGGTCAAATGGTCGGTGATTCGATTTTTCCTCTGGAGTTCCTTGGCATATAGCTTAGGAGCCTACATAGTAAGATCTGACCTCTGCAGCTATTTATAGGCTCCAGATTCCAGTAGAACTTCAGGGTATCGGCACCAATGTTTAATATTAAATAGCAATGAGTATTGCCAGTCAACTAAAGTCAATAGTGAGTATTACTTTATTATTGCCAAAACCATAAATCAGGACTATCCAATTCCATTATAGAAGAGAAAATTTGAAAACGTAAATTTTATGTTTCAAATAGGGTATTGCAGATTCTCTATTTATGTACTTCTGTTACATATTGCATTATCAATTTAGAAGTTGAGCACATAAGTATATTCTTTGAAATGCTTGCTAAATGGATTGTGGCATGACAACAATTGGATGGGCAGCTTTTTGTTTTCCGTTACAGAACAGAATGTCGCAACAGGCAAATAAAATAATTATGATCTGATAACATGTTTTGTTGCTAGCAAAAATATAATCAACGCCGTTAACTAGGATTATGCAGTATACAACTTACATGGTAGCCTGAGAGGAATGGGCACAGTAGCTACACTGCCCATAGATTGGGCTTTTAGGCATTTCATAAGCTTCATTCCAGTGTAAAATACCATACGGTGGTGCTGTACGTCCCCATCATTATCAAAGTGTTCTTCTATAGGATAAGCCCAGTCTGGATCAAACTCACAACCTGGGTTAAGGTCCTTCAAATACAAGCAGTGGCAGCAGTAGAACTTGACCAATGGCCGGGTTGCCTTCCAGACAGCCTTGGTTCGACGGATAACATGCTGACATGTTTCAACCAAAATCTTCCAGGAGGCACAAATTTCTGCTGCAGATGTGGTAACTTGAATAGTAATCTGTCGATTGTTTGAATCATGCAACAAGTGCGTTATCGATCCACCATCCTGAATGGTAGCACCGTTTCTAAGAGCATATTTGGCAATTGATTCATCAGTGTACATGTTAAAAACCGCTACGGTTAACCGCTGATATACATACTTAGGCAGAGCCAGTCCTTGAAACAAAATATCTACTCGCAGGTGCAACTTGTCATCTTTCATAAAAGACTCATCTTTCATCTCAAGTGAGAAGTAAGGAATTATATACACGTCTCTCGGCGTCAGCTTTATGGGGCCGTGGACAAGATAGAATGCTTGTAGGATTGCCAGCGCAATGCTGGATTCAAACTCAGATTCGGTGTCAAAGATGTTAAGCAAGATAGCTGCATCCAAGATACCAGTCTCTTTAAAGGTTTGTACAAGCCCTTCATATTTACGCTTTTCTATTGCACGTTGGCTATTGGATGGTTTGAAAGGGCGAAACTTGGCAATTCTTTCATCCCACTGATCATATCTATCATGGTGAAACAGTAATGATACCATCTTAGTTATGGCAGAGATTTGATGGAATACATAATGGCAAAGGGAAGTCTCGTCTTCATACCATAAAACTTTTCCAATGTTGTGCAAGTATCGGAGAATGACCAGATGATCCTCAGTGGGAAACTCAGCCTCAATCCGCGATACCATTAGGAATGGTTCTTCAGCAATCTCTTCTATGTAATTACCCATTCGCTCCCATGATGCAGGGATCACCACAGTAAACTGTTTACAATAATGCTCTAAACAACCCTTCACATTCGAAATACTCAATTTGCTTTCATCGTCTCCTAAAGCAAAGATATCGCTTTTGTCAAATAATGGCTTTTTAGCATCCTTGAAGTGCAAGATCTGACAAAATTCACTTGATTTATCGAGCCCAGCTTCCTCTGCAAGTATCTCCTCTCGGAGCAATTCCAAGTTCTCAACTAGCTCTTTTTGCAGGGAATTAAATTCATTTACATCGGTAAACCCATCCCTGTGCGTAATCACCAAAATGGGATGGCCCAATCTGGGGCAAGCAAGATATAGATGTGACATCCAATCAAAGCAAACATTCCGCGCTGCCTCCTTTGCATTCTTCTCTTTAGCAATCTCACAATACTGTTTCATATTCACGACAATAATGGGTATACAGTTGTCCTTTAAAGCCATCTGGTAGGCCATGTGATACACTACATGCCCGCTAAAGTCCACAAATCTTAAACGGCTTTCCTTAAGCTCCAATTCATTCATTTCAAAAACTTTGGTTGTCTGGTCCAACTCCGACTTATCTTTGCGATATGTAAGTTCACGCTTACCACTCTTCAGACTAAGAATTAAGCTAGTTTTGCCAGACATAAGGTTCCCAATTACGGCTACTGTGATGCCAACTACCAGGTTTCCTTTCTCCTTTCTCAAATCCTCATAAAATCTCTTAATGTCTGACAAGCCCTGCTCACACACGGCATACGGAGGGGATGTAAGTGCCTCACAGTGTTTGCAATCAATGGAGGCAAGCTTCTCAAGGTCCAATATGTTCGGGTTCAATGACTCTAGGATCTCATTGGCATGAATTGATCCAATAGTGAGCACACGCAGCTGACCAAGCTTGCAGATCACGTCAGGGAGGGCCTTGAACTTGTTCATGCTGACGTTGATGATGCTAATCATTTCGACATTCTTCAAACTACAAAATTGGAAGATAAAACCTGTAGTTCAGTTGTAATCGCTAATTTGCAATGTTCAAATGTTGCTTGAGCTTCAGTTTATGAAATGTGGGCTGCTACATAGTTGCTTTGATCTATTTGGGAATTTATCTACTTCCAGTTTCACGTACAGTATATTGCAAGCATTAGTATGGCATTATGTAGCAACACCCGTCTACCCAATAATAATACTATTCAGTCACAACTTGATATTCAGATCAATATATATATATGTATATGTGTATATGTGTATATGTGTATATGTGTATATGTGTATATGTGTATATGTGTATATGGGTCATTTTGCTAGAAAGAGTACACGCGGGTAAAATAAAAGGTCCAATTTCAAACTTGTTCAATATTTTTC
>JAOQGN010071588.1:0-12363 GCA_027564295.1 Himantozoum antarcticum
GCTACATTGAATTCGCCATGCTTGATAAACGCCATAACCCAAGTTTCAAAGCTATATATTAATTATAACCAGTAATCGTCAGTTTACTTCCTGTTGGCGGCCAGATTGGGTTGGGGAGCATTTGACATCATTCTAATTGCTACCATTAAATTTGCCAAGCATTAAAACCACCAATTCCCAAGTTTCGAAGCTGTATATCAATGATGACCAGTAATCGTCAGTTCACTTCCTGTTAGGTGGCCATATTGGGTCGGGGAGCATGTGACATAATTCTCATTGCTACCATTGAATTCGCCATGTTTGATAGTCCCCATAACCCAAGTTTCAAAGCTATATATTAAATATAGCCAGTAATCGCCAGTACACTTTCTGTAGGCGACCATTTCATTTCCTGTTGGAAGCCATCTTGGTTCCTCAAAAAAATCAATGATGAAATATCAATCAGCACCACTGGGACTACCTCTGGTCGAAATTTGGTGATTCTCGGCTAAGCGGTTCTCCAGTCAACGAAGCTCATTTAAAAGAGCCGTTTTCAACAGCAATCTTGAAAAATTGGAAATTCGATGGGAAATGTGCATAACCACCACTAGCATCGCCTACAATCAAAATGTGGTGAGTTTAGGTTGAATGGTTCTCGAGTGATTGAAGCTCATTGAAAAACGCGTTCTCGCCAAGTGGCGGCCATCTTGAAAATTTGGATATTTGATGATGACATATCAACAACCACCAATAGGAGTACCAACTCTTAAAATTTGGTGATTCTACGTTGAGCGGTTCTTTAGTTAACGAATACCCTTTGGAAAGTGCAAAGAAAAGAATAATAAATAAATAATAATAATAAAAAAATAATGGGTAAAGCAATAGTCTTTCAGTATGTATGCTAAATGCCTAAATAAACAAATATATAAATAATACTGGAAAAAAACAACAACTTTACAGCATATATGCTGCAAGCCTAATTACCTAATCACATGGTAATTATAGTCTAATTGATCAATACCACTACAGACAGCACTCCAGAAATTGCGACAATTATCGTTGGGACATTACGACACTTACGGTTGTAACTATGTTAACGCCATTTGTCATTGCGACAATTAGCATTGAAAAGTTGCGAAATTAGCGTTTTTACGACAAATAGCGAGAGACTGTTGCGACAAATAGGCGAGTTGCGACAATTAGTGTTGTAACAATCGCTAAAAAGGGATTTTCGTTGTCCATTTCACACATCGCGGCATAGGCCAAACTGTGACGTATAAATTTCAGAGGGCTTTCAGTAGACGCCCGAAAGCCTGAGAAAAAAACATTAGGAGAACCTGCCGGTTCCACTCCTCCCCACTCCCAACTCCTTGTTCCAACAGACTCCAAACTGTTATGATCGGCGACTCCAATCTCGCTCTATATTTTAGCATTTGAACTTGACACTACTATCTACTTTAACTTTACCTGAATTCCATTAGAATAAATTCATAAAATTGACTTTTAACTCAAGAGGGTTGTGAGTTGAGCCCTCAAGCAGGCAGTATCAAGAATGAAATTATGGCAATGTCACTAAAATTATACTGTTGCATGCGGCTTAACTTCTGCCATAGATCTGGGAGCAGTTAAACCTCATGCAACAGTTGCATGCCTTTTGATTAAAGATTAATTATTAAACTTAGCTTGGATTTGCTCACTGAGGTTCTTATGCGACATTGAATCAACATGTGACTTTTACTTCTATTTCAAATTTTTGTTACGACTGTTACTTGGACATCAAGCTACTTTTTTCATAAGGAAAAGCGGTTTCGACTTGCCTCCTGCGAACTTTTCAAAATGACTCCCCCGTACACCTCTGGTTACTTACCAGCAGCTGCAATACTCGTGGGCAAAGCAAGCGGCGGCTAAGCGCTCAACTGTAATAACCCAGAATACAAACAAACTGGGTAAAGTAATGGTTCAATTACAGGGCGTTTAAGGGTGGCGGAGAGCATAGGTACCATGACATCCCTTCTGCTGAAATGCCTGCAGATCAGTATTCAGTTACACTAGATAAGTGGAGGTCCAGTAAAATGAAAGTTCAAAGTCAGAAGGCTAGAGGGAGCACTGGAATTCCTGGACTAGAAATGGACACACAGGTGAACATGATCAAGTAAGTTCTGTAATCTGCCTGCATAATCAAGCGACTACATAGTTTGTCAACAAATGGGACGACAGCCTTTATTGTCCAAGTACATTCCAAGTGGATAAGCATAAATTGACATAAACATAGAGCATAAAGTGACATGAAACCACCAATACAGGTTATCAACAGCCTGTTATCAACAGTTGTTTAAACATCCTCCCATCATGTAAAAGAACATTGTACATCCAAGTCAGTCATTAACATTGTTGTCAAATCGTTGTGACAAGTATGAACTGGAAAGTAGAATCGCACAACTCATCCTATTCCCTATATCATCGGCCTGTCCGTTTATAACTATCACACCTATAGATACAACAATAGACAAACCAGTTTACTATTCTTACTGTGCCTGACGATAACTACTGGAAGCATTTGTTTGTTACAGATGGCAAGACGCCAAAGAAATATTGGCCACACATCCAGAAAGAATTATACCCAAAAGAAAAGACATCCGTTACATAACAAAATACAGAGCAGCTTATTTAGATCAAAATCCTCTACGGCATTCGAAACAAGATTTGAGATCATGTCGTCCATCAGCATTGACATTGCCTACCATTACCGCTAAATTGCTCAATAAGCTTCTTGTCCCACAAAACAGCCATCATGCTCAATACCAACAACGTTATTAGCTTTTTAATTATTGTTTATTTTTAATTAATACTATCATTGTAATAATTATCGATAAGGACATGATCAGTTGTTCCGGCATCAATTTAAAATTACAGGATATGATTGTGATTAATGTAGTTGTGAGCCATGCCCAATGTTACTTGCGGCAAAAGTTAATAAAATTCCATTAAATATGTTTCCTAGACCAATGAAGAAAAATAATATACAGACCGACAATATTCCGATTCTAAAAATTAAAATAGAGTTAGCAAATTCCACTTTTGTTATGCAAATTTGTAATAATTCTGCAGAATAATAATGAAGAGCTTAGAATATAAAAATATGTTTTGACTGCGTGGATATATTAAACGATAGCTGTCAATGATATGGATATAATATAAATTCAATCAGTATTCTGACACTAATTTTAATGCCATAATAGTTTGTAGTTCCATAATTTGCAATTCAATGATATGAATCTACTATGATTCTACTACCAGTGTTATATAATTCAGTCAAAAATTTGTAGAAAAATCCATGCAGACAAATATAAGTGCTATTGGTGTAAACAATAAGTACATGTATAAATACAATACGGAGTAAAATGTGATCAATAACTTAAATGCAGCCATAAAAAATTATCGCTAATTTCCTCCCACACTAAAAGTCAGTATAGTTAGTTAGAAGGCCCAAGAGTGTCCCTGGGTAGGGCATGCCTATGTACACATCACAGCATAACGATACATAATCAGTCAATAACATCAATGTTGCAGAAGTGCCTGTGTTTTCTTAGTTTTTAAAGAGTGAACACTTATTGGAATCTTGCTTTCACAGCTGGTGGTCCTGAATTTTCTTGATGAATCTATGCAAATAATAACAACAAACAAATGATACAATGGTGGTGATAGGACAGGAAATATATTTTGCAAATTGGGAAAGCAACATTTCAGCTTAAATCAAGCGAAATGCAACGAATCTAATTGCATAAAAATCTATAAATCCACTGCTGGACTTGGGATAGTACTGGAGCAAGGTGTGGATCATTGTCATGCTAAATCGTATCTAAAATTCTCGCGTTATCGAAATATAGGCATTATGCTAGCAATGCTACCAATAAGCATGAATGCTGTGCTGTTTCAGTAATGTTCTAGAGACCTCTATTTTCCATTTCTTATTTGCCAATAATATGTCTTGTCTAGTGTCTTTGCCTATTGTGACCAATTATAATGCAACATATTATTTTAAGAAAAGCTGTCTGAATAATAATTCTGATATTAATTAAAATGATAATATTATATCAAAACTGATAAAAAATGCAAAATTGAATAAAGACCACTAGGTAACAATATTGGGAAATGGGACGCATTCATAACGCAAATAAAGTATAGTATAAACAAATAAACTACAACTGCTGTTGCAATTTGTCACCTGCCTTACTCAAAATATGAAATTCACGTAAACAGTTACGTATGCATATGCACACCAGACACATATAACTGAGTTCACTCATTACAAGGGAGTATTATGACACTAGATGTAATTAATTTCTAACCTGTTATAGTAATACAAATCAATGCGAAAAGGGACAACTCCCGTTCTATACTTCACAAGCGGGCTTTGAGATGCATAGCTTCCCAAACTGCCTCCGACAGTTCGTCAAGGCTTTAGCACCGTGACGTTTTAAAATAATTATGTCAAATATTTATGAATTGGCGATCCGAGGTAAAGGGTAGAACCATTTGTGACCAAACTATATAATTTAAAAAAATGAAGACACGTAACAACCGTGTAATACAGCTCCTGGCTGATTACAATATTGCAATAATTGTAGAGAAAGGGTTTGATGTACTTTGTACTGTGTAGTCTCAATGCATACGTTAGGTAAGGTTAAGAAATAGACGAGGTTATAGTTAGCAACTGCTGTGAATCGGTAGATCATAATTATATAGGAAGGCAAAAATAATGTGACTACAGGGATCAATCATTCAGCTCAACAAAGCACTGCAATAATGTTCTATCATGTAGACATCACAGTTCAAATTATTACCATCAAATCGTTGGGGGACAGATTCTTCTGAGGTGTACTCTGCCCCGCTGCCATTTTCATCCTTAGAACAGTATTCAAAAATGGAAATGTGAATTTTTGTTTACTAACTTATGTATATCATAATTAAGATGAATTTGGGCATCAAGACTATCATGACTATAATTATCGAGTTTCATTGCACTATGCCAGAGCTTTGCACAACACATAAGACAATGGATTATTACTGCAAACTCACCTGGTAGATATTGATTATCATACCAGGTTAACCAGTTCTTACAATTAAACTTCTTTATCTAATTTGAGATCAGCTTGTGAATACCTTGCTATATACCATATATACAGCCTAATGGAGCTATCAGTATTTAGCTGCCAGTATAATATTAGGATGTGTTCAGGTCAGTAGGTGCCCAAGTCATAGACTGCACAATGACTTCGTGGGGTCATACAGTACATATCCGACCCTCGACTACTTATTCTCAGACTTTCTCAACTTTCCTTATCATTCCTTACCATCTTAGATAAAACAAAGTTATATGTAACTGTTCTCTACAGAAACTTGTGTCCAATGAAATTCATTAGTCAAGCTGTTCATTCTCACCCAAGTGATAGTTACGATAAGGTTATATGCATGTACATGTAAATACCTTAATATCCTACCATCAGTACTTTACGTCAAGGACAGACCAAACACGTTATAGCAAGACATAATTATTATACAATACTAACAACTAATCTACAGAATGGTACATCTAACTACTCACTGCTCCATTGGGTCCAGTCAGACCATCTGCTAATCCCTGAGATGCTAGTGCATGCGTTCGCTTGGCATCTTTCTCTATTTCCGACAATCTATCGAATAATACACATGTTGTACTGATGGAACAGAAGGAAATCTAACAGCTGGCCACATATAGCATTACATACGTCTAGAAAGTGCATGCCACAGTGTGTACACAACTCAGATGAGAAGAAGCAATCGACTGGGATAGGTGTGGTAGAAGTGTAATACGGCAAGTGTTGGACACTTCAGAACAATTGTTAAGTTCCTGTAATGTGACAGACAAATTCAAATATAATCATTCTGGTACCATAACAATTGCAGTACTAAAAGCTGAGAATTTCAAACATTGAACATCAAAAATGGAACCAATTATTGCACCGCTTTAGACTGTTTGTGATTAGAACACATAACAATGGAATGGGTCAAGTAACGACAGGCATTAGGAGGGTCATTAACGTAATCCATCCACAGATTTGATTGAAAAATAATGAATTTAGTCAACAGGACTATGAAAACCTGAGGCAGTATCTCTTTATCTTTATAGCGAAAAAAGTATATGCTATAGCAAAATAATTGATAATTTAGATCAATCTAATTATTGCAAATATAAATTTAGGCATGCATGCTTTAGGTAATGAGGGCAGATAAACTGCTTCATATCACAAATTAAAATTAGAATAGCAAATGGGTGGGATGTTAGTGTTGTGGCTTACTAGTTACTGTTTGGTAATACACCATAAATGATGCATATCTCCGATATATACATGTAAGACATGACGTAGAGACATGTAGAGCAGTGCTTTAGAGGGTTACCTTTGCTGTCTCTGTTTGGCTAGTTCCTCAGCCTGTTGGGCCTTCACCTGACCGTATGTAAGTAGATCAGTGTTACCTGTGCTACTGCTAAGACATGAAAATATGTGTTAGAGGCAAAGCAAGAAAACACTAGCACTAGGTGTAAGTCGATATTTAATAGATAGCGATGGTATGTTCTACAACTTTAATTTCACAACACAAATGGAATGGATTCTGATCCACGTTAGCGAGCCACATCCCTGTCAGAAATAATCAACAACACAATCATTCAAATATTGAAAGAGGGCTCAAAGATATTTGCATCTAAAATACGTCAGTTTTATTTTGGTAATCAGTTGGAAACATCAGTTGGGTGCCTTGTCATAAAATTTGATAACATTCGGAACAAGGTAGTTGTTACTGGGCCAATTGAGACTTCTGTGATGAAACGACATTGTATTGGCATTAACTGATACAAAAAGAATATACATAACATTAGTTCTGATTTCGCATATCCCCTTCAACCATCAGCTATCTATGAAATAAAGTTACCACTGCAAGCCAGCAAGGTTACATTCACAACTCATATTAATAATATATATTTACAGTATTTGTGAGTGGGATGAGAATATTAATATAACCAAACACGTTAATTGGCCTGCCAACAGCTGATGATAAACTTCCAGCAGTAAAACATAACTCTGTGGTATCAATAGGTGGTGTTTCGGTGCTGAACGAATGAATGATGAAGGTCATTGTAGTTTACAATTTACACAGTCATGTTTGTGAAGACAATATCAATTGCGCGAATAATTAATGAACGAATGTAGTGCGTGCACATACCATTCTCTGATTGACCTCTATCACAGCTGCTAAGTTTTAAGAAATCTCAGAATTGTGAAAGTTGTATTAGTTAGTGAAACAATAACAAATATAGGATATACAATGTACTACTATGTACCTGTTGAAGCAGTATTGTCACCATTGTTATACACAGTAACTATCAGCTGCTAGCATGAATAAGAAGCATGTCACCGTCACCAAGTCATTGAAAATAAATGACCAGAAATGTCCGAATCTGAGTGTCATGTTGAAGTTAATAGGTATGGAGTAGTACCGCATAATATCATAGCTTTCAAACTTACCTAGAAGATTTTTTTCGATCTACAATAAAACAAAAAGTGAAATGTGCAAGTAACATAACAGGACAAATACTAGAACAAAAACAGACTCCATGGATAAACTTTTTTTATTTTTTTCAAAATAGCAGAGTTGGAGCAAATAATTGTTAGAAGACGAAAATCAGTATGACAACATGACCAGTTATACATGTATAGAATATTCATCAAGTTATCATGTTAACTCCAGAGGTTAACGAACATGGGCATTGAGGAGTTGTCCCTTTGCTCCCCTTTCTTTACCCTGGTAAAGAAAGGGGAGCGAAGGGACAACTCCTCAAGTGCCCATGTTATTGATGTACAGGATAGTAGAACCTTACCATATTTATTCCAAGGATTATTGGTTGGAGGTGGTGCAGCCACACTGTCAAAGAAACTACTTCTGGCAGCCTTTGGATCTATTCGTGCTCCATTCTAAAGTATATGGGATCGATTATTTTAAATACAGAAGCAGAAAATCATCACAATCATGTAGTCATCACAAAGGTCACAGCTAAGCAATATTAAAAGCGAACTAATTACGAAGCTACATTAGGTCTATGTAAAATGTAAAAGTAAATGGCATAGTACTGAGATGCTGTTGGAGCCTTACCATGTATGGTTAATGAGGTGATAATATCTAAATTTGCGGTTAGAAAGGGTAGGTCTAGCATAAGGGTTGGTTTAGCATACAACATACACTAATAACAACTCCAGAAATCAATTGGCAAGGTCATCATGTTCATGGAGCAAAACACATGCAAGATACGTGAAAATACATGCGACGCAAGTCCAAAATATCATTTTAAAAGCGTAATTCACAGAAATTGAGCTCTGCGGACATGCCTTGCAGACTACAAGTGGAGATCTATGTGGATGCTGCAATGGTCACAGAAACAATATGAAGGACAATGTGATGGTGGATTGTACCTGTGGGCTAGTTGTATTATTGTTAACCAATGGCTTGGGTGCAAGTGATGGCGGTTTCCTATAATTCACTGGAGCCTTGAGTTTAGATAGCTGTGATGGCTGGGAAAAGAACAACAAAATCACACAGGCGCACACACACAACTACTACATATAAGCAAAACATAAGCATTGGATAGATAAAATGTTAGATATAATTAAAGCACTACAACTTGGCTCCTAACCATGGCTTGGTGTGGACAGCGTGCATTCCACAAACAAACCACTATCAACCATATATCAGGATTATTTTAGGGTGCAAAAGTTACACTATCAATAGTGCTTCCTTTAGGAAAATCGTTGTGGGGATAATGAAGCAGCCATGGAACAGTTTCCAATTCATGAAATACATGACTTGGAACACTGGACATTGGACAACTTACTTAGGCAAGTTGTCTTCTTTGAGCCATTTTAGTGTGAGAGACGACAAGTTCCACAAAATGGCAATAAAGATAAAATCATTGAAGTAGATGGATTAGATTCATTGAAGTAGATGGATTAGAGTCATTGAAGTAGATGGATTAGATTCATTGAAGTAGATGGATTAGAGTCATTGAAGTAGATGGATTAGAGTCATTGAAGTAGATGGATTAGAGTCATTGAAGTAGATGGATTAGAGTCATTGGTAGGATGTACAATGTACATATGATGCCCTATCAATATATTTAAATAACGCGAATATTGATTCACCAAATAGCAATGGCATGAGACAACGGCATGAGACAATGGCATGAGACACTACTTCAGGTATACACTTCAATACATGTACATCTACATTTACAGCGCTATTTAAATGGGAGTATTTAGTTGTTAACATTAAGGGAAATAATTTAGTCGTATTTAGGGAAACAGCCGGGTTCTTGATTGATTGACTATCTACCTACAATGTTATTTCAGTGCCACACATTATTGCCTACATAAAGCAGTGCACATAGTAGTAACGTTAAAGTAGTTAGCAAACACGAACAACAATAACAAAAATACAATGACAACAAATTATAACATGAAAATAATATAACGTGCACAACAATTAAAGTTCAGCCTATCTAATCCTACGCATAAATCAGATGCGAAGTGGACTATCTTGTTCACACCACTTTGAAGTAGAGGTATCAGTGATACTTGATACTAAAGTATCAAATTATTGCTGTCACAATGTTATATTACCTGCATGAGGATCAGGATCGGATGGGTTGGGCATGGGAACTCTATCTATAGGTACGACAAGGCTAGCAGTGACTACTCACAGGACAGCTATCAGCTACTCACATACCTTGCTAGCTGAGGTGGGGGTAGTGATAGAAACAGCAGCAGGTACGGGTATGCCAGATTTAGCTGGAGGAGAGGCAGCAGTTTTAGGTACGAGACTAGGTTTAGTGGCTATTGGAGGCTTTGGGGTTGTTACCGGTTGAGGTGGCTTTACAGTAGTACGTTGGGCAGCTAGTGGGATCTGTAAAAAATGCAATACAATTACAATGAAAAAAAACTATTATTATATAAAGAAATCAAATACTATACATAACTCTTCTGTAGCTCGGTCAGGTAAAAGGACATAGCATAACAAATTTCCACGACCAATAATTAAAGACATGTTTGACAACAAACATAACCATCCAAATCCATTTTATACTAAAGCCATACAGCAACGACAGTACCTTGCTCTCAGCAGTGGCAGAGATGGGTTTACCCACACCGCTGCCAAAGGCGAATGCTGACGTGACATCCTCATCTTCCTCATCAGTGGAGTTTTCAGCAAAGGGTATGTTATTTACAGGAGCAGGAGTGTGATCAGGGAGTACAGAGTCCACCTGTTCGGCCTCTGCCACCGCATCTTGTGCCTGAACAGAGTAAGTATCATACTGTTCAATGACTGCAACCCATATACATACATACAAGTAGCCATACTTGTTGAAAAATAATGTGTATAGCGTCTAATGTATGGTTTATAATGCACGATACGTGGCACATGGTAAATAATATTGGTGGAACAACTCCACTGAAGACTTGATTATATTTCTTTGGAATTTTTCCACGTGATCTTCAGATAGACCTAGTCTAGTATCTCGGACACCATGGCACAGATGTTAGCATTAATCTCGACATGTGAAATTTATGAGCCTAAGCCTAAATTTAAACAAATTATTATTACCAGACACATTCACAGTCACATTCACATTTCAAATAGCAGGAGGCACAGTGATAGTTACGACCATATTTTCAGTTATGACCTTTTTGTGACATCAATAGAGCCTTTCATCACAGGGGTATTGTATTAGTGGTGACCAGATTGATTATAAGAACTATTGATGCTGTATAAGCAGATGGTATGGTATGCACACTCACAGCCTGCAATGCTTGGGCCATCTCAAGTGCCATCCTCCTTTCCGATTCCTCTCTTTGAGTAAGCTCCTCTTCTTCCTGTCGTTTCAACAATGACAGCAATGCATAGTACATACATGTATGTGATCAAATGGTTAGAAACCAATATACATGCAGATATTAAAAAACAAGAATAACTTGTAATAAACACTAATTTTAAACAGAAAATAAATCATATTGACAAAGATAGTATCTTATCAAATATTGATTGTACTATTAATTGATTATCAATTATTGTACACCATTTTGTAGCATTATTACCATCAAGTTGATGATTTGATATGAATGAAAAACTAAGTGCACTTTGGCATGGAAATAGAATTCAGTAATTGCGCAGTAATAATATCATGGAACCCGAGAGATCTACAGTGAAACCGTAATTACATCACTGCGCTCTAACATGTATGTCTCTGTACTCTGATGATATGGGTTTTCATCCATCCCAAAGTGTATTCAATTTACTATGTCAGAAAAAATTGATGCAAGGACAATTCTCACCTTTTGTGCAGCTTCGCGCTGTCTTTGCAATTCTGCCAACCTAGCGATTTCAGCAGCTTCTACCTGTCTGTTTTGTTCTTCTTTTTGCCTTTTGCTCTCTTTCTCAGCGAGATATTCTGCATCCCTCTTCTGTTGCGCAATCTCAGCGTCTCTCTGACGTTGAGCTTCCTCCTCCTGTTTTTCTCGTTCCATTTGTAAAAGTGCAGCAGCCTGTTGGATATTAAAAGTATATTTGCAATAATGTGAGCATTTGAATTCTTGGTCTACATGTGACGGAGCTCCTACGTACGTCAGTGTGCCCCACACACAGATTTAAAGGGACTGTTCACATTTGAGACTATATCTGGTGTATTATTGCCATTACTGTGTTCTTGCTAGAATAAATTTGCCACCATATTATGGTCAACCAATGTCTCGGCTGTCGTTTGATACCTCATTTGTTAGGATTGGACCACAGGTAAGCTGACAGTATTGAAATTTGTAAGGCATGTTTTCAACAATTTTGGACAAAACTTTGAGAAGTTGTCTCCTTCAGGCAATAAATCGTCATTATCCAACAATCGGGAAAATTGAAAACGTTATATATTTGACCTTATTATATATAGGGCAAATTTTTGTTCACGGAACTTGGAACCAAAAAGTAACCCATGCGTGTATGTGTGTGAACACTATATAGGTAAACTGGGTTTTTGCTATTTCCCACTTATAAAATCAGATAGCCGTGCCACCATTTATTGCGGGTGTGTGAAGAGATGCCCCTGGAATATACTTTTACGTAATAAAATAATTGTAAGCAGCAGAATAATTTGAAGTAGCGCATGCGCTACTTGTTGGTTCCAAGTTCCGTGAACAAAATTTTGTCCTATATATAATAAGGTCAAATCTATGACGTTTTCAATTTTCCCGATTGTTGGATAATGACGGTTTATTGCCGGAAGGAGACAACTTCTCAAAGTTTTGTCCAAAA
>JAOQGN010071810.1:0-12360 GCA_027564295.1 Himantozoum antarcticum
ACAGACTATACTATATATATATATATAACAGACTATACTATATATATATATATAACAGACTATACTATGTGCTGCTTTTCAAACCAGCAATTTGCAACCTTGCTCAACAAGTTATTTGACTCTATTAACTCATTTTGTAATATGATACCTTTTGGTTTACTATTTTGAAATATTTTCTTTCTTTGGGCAAATGTGGCGGGATGAAATCCTGGAGCAATTTTTACCTTTCATCTCTAGGATGAAAATGCCCTATTTAACGTGAGAATATATTATTATTATAAGTCATAAAACTAAAGATCGGACGAGTGATTACAAATTGTTATTGAAATAATTTTAATATTCATCTATTAAAATATCTATAAGGCAGGTAGGAGAAACATGAGATGGCTAAGGGGTATTTCAGATAAATATATGATACGTATATTTGCTACTTTTTTCAAACTAAGGTGGCAAGTAGTAGATTACATCTCTCTATATAATTTTATTTTAGTCTAATTACTCCTTATATTTTAGCAATTCAAATGCACCTCTCCATGATTGCTATGCTTCACCTAAGAACCCTGATTACTGAAAATGTTTAATTATGACTAATCTGAACCGATCCAATGCAACCCAGCATATTTGTCACAACCCAGCATATTTGTCACAACCCAGAATATTTGTCACAATGCATGCAACAATAGTATTCAAATATCTTGAGTTGTCTGATTAATTCAGAGCGAGCAAATAACTCTGAAAACACACTGCAATATTATGATTGTCTTGCATTATTTCCAGTTAATGGTAACACAAGCATGAATGCATTCTTCTCTGATATTATTTGACAACAATTAGTGAATAGTTTAGTGGGCCTTTGCTTACGCACACACACTCTTCAATTTTTAACTCTTTGCTTAACTCTTTCACTACATAATTTTGTTTTGATTGGCTGCAATCAATCGGAAAATTGACAAATTAATATACAAGTGGTTCATTTTTGCATTGTGGGAAAATGATAAAATTTGAACACATTTAATTTGCACTATTCTCTGAAGGATTCTGCACCAGAAACATATATTCAACACCAACCTGCAGCCTCTGGGTGGAACAGCAAGTACCAACCAAACAGCCAGACTTTCCCACATCGCAGCTAATTTAGGTATCTAAGGAAAACAAAAATTTCCATCATGACACTTGCCGAGTTCCAACACTAATTGTATATTGGTCTGTAGCTAAAGTCGTCCCAAATTGAATGTAACAGAATTAGCCTCCTAGCTCTGGTTTAATTCAAGATATGACGATTTTCATATTCATAAAACAGATAAAAGACCAGAGTTACAAATTTTTTTATTAGACTCTGTGAAACTTTGATCTCTAAATTCAATATTAATATGGAATACCATATATCAATGGATAGCACTACTTGTCCTCTCTTAGAAAATCTTAACTCTATGGCGATAGCTTGATTTTAATTATTGAAGATATGCATTTTTTAAGGGATGCCTATTCCCAAACCGCAAATCGCCGGTGAGAGCATCACATCATCAGATTTCATGCTACTTCCGGTGAAAATGGCACTTCATAAGCAATGAGTTAATCTTTCAACTCTTCACTTTTCTGTAATTTCTGCATAATTATGTTATAGCAGCAATGCTATTCAGGTGCACTGGAGGCGGTTTGAAATTGAAAGGGAAATTATTATAGAATACAATAAATACAATACTGTCGCAAAAATATCCATTGTTTGAAATAATATAGATGTACATCTACAATTTCAATTTGCCTCTATTCATCCCTTCACAAACTCCAATAATATCCGAGTTATACAACGCCATTGAATTATGTACCATCGCTTTGATTCGGCAGTATTTATATGCTCCATTTGTAATTGGTATTTTGTAAATAAAGTTCCTTCAAAGTGTACAATAAAAAAAGATGAATCCCACATTTTGCAAAGACCTGAGTTTCGTTTATCAAATGATAATTTGTAAATTATATTGTACAGCTGCAACCAGGCTTACCAATCCACTGGCATTTGGAGTTATGTGCTCACAGATAGTACGACTCATAGTTGGTGGCTCATCCCATTAACTATCGTCGATCCGTCAGCACATAACTCCCAATGCAAGTGGCCTGGTAAGCCAGGCCAGTACAACTGATACTCTAGCTAGAGTTTTGATTGCTTTGTTTTGACTTATTTACATCATCATAATTAATAATCAATAAATGAAAAATGATAAACAACCAATGATAAAAAGCAATTGATGTTAATTACAAATAGCGACAAAGACAATAATTTTTAATGATGGTCCAATACACAGTAGCATATACACGCAGCTAATTGAGGTGCTGGGCCAGAGAGTCAGCATCCTGCTGCCCCAAGTGGAGCAGAGGCTATAACTAAAAATCAAACATGTACTGCTTCAAAATCACTCGAAAGGCCTAAATGCATTTACACCGGTCATCTCTCTAAAGCATACTGGAGGATGGTACCAATTTCTGAGCGAAACAATTTTTCAAACTACGGCTTGAAATGCTGAAATCTTTCAACTGTAAACCTATTCTTTACCACACATGGTACTACGGATATTTTGAGTTGTTTTCTCTTTATACTGTAAAGTGCAGGCAATTCCTTAGAACACTCAGATACCTCATTTATTTTTGATACTATTTTATCCTCAAGAATATATTTACAATGTAGGCGCTTCCCAACAAGTATTGCTACTTAATACGGACAAGTTAGTGAAATAAAGAAAACTTTACGCTTAGCTTCAATATCTAATGCTGCTGGCTTTTGGGATTTGAGATGCAATTCTACTTTATCAGGAGAAGACAACTTTTAGTGCACTAGATTTTTTCGGGTGCTCTGGCTCTTCCCAAGAGTTGCAGGTTTGCTCCTACCTCATATTATACTTGCAATACTATATTATAGTTGCAATACTATAATTGTAGTGAACATTGCCAGCAACTACGTCTAGTAGTTGACATGTATGTTACTATGTAACAGGAAATAGTACTAGAAGCCTGCTCAGTCAACTCCTTTCTTTGGGACATATGACTGTATATACATGTATATCACAGTTATATATAATTATATCATCATTGAGATCCAATATGCACCCTCTACTGATTCAATTATTCACTTACATAAATGCCAATCAAAATGGTATATTTATTAATGTTGGTTTACGATTAAACGACACCACAACGTACTGCAAATATCACCAATGAAGGAAGGAAGGAAATTAATTGAATGTTTATTTGGTAAAAGCTCAGTCAAATCCAACAAATACTCGATACAGCAACATGTAATTATGAGTTGTCTTATCTTTTTTGTAAAAAGAGAAGACAACTCCTTATAATTTCTAAGTTTCAGTTCTTTCTCTTCTTTCAAGCTTTTCCAATTCACCCTAGGCCATTTTATGGGGTTCCTGAATGCCCCTATCCTGACCTATCCTACAAAAATACCATAAGCATTGGGTGAACTTGTGAAATGGGTAAAATCATTATAATTTTGATCTTAAAATTTTACAATTTGTAACAGTACCTTAGAAAATAGTAAAGCTCGTAATTGGAATCGAACCCGGGTCCTTTGCGGCACAGTGGCAGGGGAATGCATCCTTACACCGGCTCGGCAACCTTTAAAAGGAAGCTTCACCGGTGCACTTCAGCACCCACCATACCACTGGACACAAGGAACCCAGAATTCAATCCCATGCAGAGTTATCTCACTCCGACAGCTGTGACAGCGCAGAAATTCCATCTGCTAACGCTAACACATAATTAGTAGCATACGAGCAATAGATAATAATTTTACAATTTGCTTCAGTAACTTAGAAAATAGTAAAGCTCGTAACTGGGAACGCACCCGGGCCCTTTGCGGCACAGCGACTAGCACAGTGGCAGATGAATGCATCCATTACACCGGCTCGGCAACCTTTGAAAGGAAGCTTCACCGGTGCACTTCAGCACCCACCATACCACGGTACACAAGGAACCCAGCTGTCACAGCTGTCGGAGTTAGATAACTCCACATGGGATTGAATTCTGGGTTCCTTGTGTGCAGTGGTTTCGTGGGTGCTTAAGTACACCGGTGAAGCTTCCTTTTAAAGGTTGCTGAGCCAGTGTAATGGTTGCATTCCCCTGCCACTGTGCTAGATGCTGTGCTGCAAAGGGCCCGGGTTCGATCCCAGTTACAAGCTTTACTATTTTATAATTTTAATCTTACTATTGATTATGATATTAGTATATATATAATAATAATATTACTTTCATTATATAAAAGTTAGACTAGATTAATTAACTTGCATGGGAAAACGATATCCACCACCATAGACATGGTCTGCACAGAAATTTACAAATTACACAAGTAGGGGAGCAACCATGCTGACAACTCCAAAGTCACGACAATCTACTTAATCTACCCAATATACCAATCGTTGCAATGTACATGTACACTAAATAGGCAACATGCATGAGCTAGGACACACCATTCTTCTCTCCCGTATCCTTATAAAAACCATTTAATTGTAGTCATAAATAATGCAGTAGAAATGGTAATTGAGACACCTTCAAATCACCACTTTGATGGTGTGAAACTTCCGTCACCACACCAGATGGTGCGTGATAATGGTGGGACACCACAAGGATTTCAATGCTACTGTCATCTCTGATCCCGCCCTTGCCTTGCTATGGCTACTATTCTGCAAACCGAAATTAAAGAAGGCAGCCTATAACCATAGTATGTACTGTTTTTCATTGTATATCATTAGATAGGTTTTGACCTGAAAGGATGGAAATAGTCCGGTTACACTTGCGCACGGACGCCATGGCCAGCAAAAAATTGCAATAATGGCATTTATTTTGCTCCATAACAGGCCGATTCATGACCCTGTCCTCAGAACCTGGATACTATTTATTAAAATATTATCTGTGGTATGTGTTATGTTGTGTCCACTCACCAAGAATCACAAGAGAATAAGGCCGGTCTTCAGATCCACTCTTGATTACTTCCGGTCTTTCCGTTCTTCGCTGCTCACCGCTACACTTCGGATTCCCCAGTACCTGTATAGCCTTAGCTCCTGGAAATACTCATAATACGATAATACAACACGCCCCTTTTTCTCCCGGCGATGTGATTGCTGTAACGGCTCGACATTAAACTCTTTGGTGTCATTTATTATCTTTGAGACAAGCGAAGCATTATTGCAAATTTCCAAGAGCATTGGTGTTTGCTTACCCAATGTTGAGTACCAATGATCAGTTAAACAAACCAAGCAGTATTATCAATTTTCAACAGTGCTGTTGTTGCAACGAGCTGCATTAATGCCTCTTTATACTTACCACCAATGATCATGGATACTCGCCTTTCCAAATACCTGTTGCATAAGTTGTTACTTATTGCTTATTTCATATGGAACCAGTCCGCTATTCCTAGTCTCCACCATCCATCATCCTTGTCATCAATGTAGCTATCCAGTAGTCTCCTCTCAGCCTCCGGATCCGGCTTGGGTACTCCTCGGCCATCGCCATCTACAACTGCCATCAAATCGAGCTCCACGCCTCCTAATAGGCCTTTGCCTTCATTTCCGGCCTCCACCTCCTTCACCTCTCTAATATCTACTGAGATCTAATCCGGGTCCGCACCTCCTAATAGGCCATCACCTTCATATCCAGCTTCCACTTCATTCACCTCTCCACTACTCTCATCTATTACCATCTGAGCCTCAGCCCTTTCCAATGCTGACGTTGGTTGGGTCTCGTGAGACTCCTCAACCTGGCAGCTAGTGACCTCCGTAGGGGGTCTCCCTCTACAGGCATTGCAGTGGAGGTTGTTGCCCGGGCCCGTGGCTCCTAAGGTTCCAACTCAGTGCCGCTAGGCATCGTCAGCCTAATGTCTGGTGTCTCAAAACCAGGACCGCTACCTCCTATCACCATATTCCCTACCCTCTTCATCTCCATGAACACCTCCCTGAAGGCATCAGCGCCGCTCAACTCTTGTTCCAGTTGATGTTGCTGGTCCTGCAATCTCACTGTCTCCTGTCTGTAGTACACATCCAGCTCCCTTCTCCTCTGTGCCAAACTCTCCCTCCCGTCTCTCATACTCTCCCTGCTACAACAATGACCCGCTGCTCAAATCACTGAGAAAAGAGTTAACCTTCCACAGGATTTGACACCCTGTCTCACTCCTACCCTTCAATGCACTCGAGTAGTTCCTTACTGCCATATCTCCCCGAGGCCTAGCTGCTGGTGGTGTATCATCAACAGCTGTCACACTTCTCTCTTGGTTTCCTTCAACACATAACTAGAACCTCCATGAGAGCATTTGTTAGTACATCTACTGTTAATGACTTCTAACAAATTAAGTTGTCTCAATTGCGGTAAGCCCAAAAGAATTCTACAGGAACCTACTAGAACATAAACTGGAGCATCCACAGACCTGTAAGTACTCTCGATTTGGACAATAGCAACACCTGCAACATTTAAATTACATCCATCAGTGCCACTAAGACATTGCTCTGATGTTTCCAATTGTAAAGCCAGCAGTTTCGCAGTATTCTCTGTAACAGTAGAAACTTCAGCACCTGTATCAAATATAAATTCAACATCCTTGCCATTAACTTCTAATTTTTGAACTATTCGATCATATAGTCAACTTTTTGAGGATACAAACCTGACACGTTTAGTCGGACTTTCATTCTCTTCGTCACTACTATCATACCATTCATACCTGTTTCTCCTAGTGTACCTACTCTCATCACAATCTCTAAAGGTATGTCCTCGCTCATTGCATAGGAAACATTGAACTGTAGGACAACTCCTCAATTGGTGACCAACCTTATTGCACCCATAACAAGCTGGGCCTCCTGGCCTACTGGGAGAGGATCTACCTGGTGACCTGTCTCGCCTGTATCTCCTAGGTGGACTATCTCCCCTGTTTCTCCTAGAACCTTGATAGTGCTCACCTCTTTTCTTCCATTCAAGTGACAACCAGTCTCCATCGCTACTGGGCCTAGAATCTCTGCTTGAATTTCTATGTCCATAGTAGCAAAGAGGATGTCTCTTACGTTTTGATATTCTATTCACTGAGTTTTCACCAAAAGTGCTTCTTTCAAAACTATTAGACCTATAATGATTCTTCGAACATCTGGCATTTACCTCAGTTTTACATTAAAATGACCTGATCTCGCTTCGCTGAGGATGTTCTCTGATTCTCTTGCCAAGTGTCTAGAGTTAAGTGCAGTATTCAATGAGCCCAGTATAAATCAGTTTGGTGCATCAACTGTATCCTAACGGATGATTCTCTTAACCCGTTAACTGCTAAAGCTAATGCAAAGCGTTCACGCAAATAATTATTTCCGTTACCAAATTCCATTGTTCCGCTCAACTTTTCAGCTCTCAATAAATACTCAACCTCATCTTCCCCATTAGCTTGGTTTGCCGTAGCAAATTTCATTGTTTTAACATAAATAGACTCTTGCCTATCGTACAAACCTTTCAACTTATCCATGGCATCCTCAAATGTGGATGCCTCCCCTTTTAAGTCAAAGCCTAATGAGGTTAGTGCATCTCTACCATCTTTACCTATGGTTTGGATTAATGACAATAATTTAAGTCTACCCCTGAACTTATCTTGCCCTACGTAGTGACCTGCTGTCTCCTTACCCATCTTCAAAGTTGTCATCTCTACACATAATTCATATTCTAATAACCATGACTTGAAAGAACCTGTAACATCATTATTATCTATCAAAAGGCTGGGGAAATCCTGCAAATCAAATCATGTTGCCATTTTGCCTTCCCTTAAACTCGCCTACAATCCTACAAAATGCAACACCCTTATCCAGTATATCTATACAGCTAAATCTACAAAATTTCCAAAGCTATAATATTAGTAAACTCAAAGTTAAAGTCAAAAATCAAAACTCAATCACAAAACACAAATAATTAGATAATCACCCTCTATCTCTATTTTTAACTCCTAAACACAATAACTCCTTTCTCGCAACACTTATAAATACTTAGCACTGCTTTATATGATGAATGTAACACTTCTCTATCACTTCGCGGTCACAGTAGCCACTTCGTCTATGACGCCATGTTATGTTGCGTCCACTCACCAAGAATCACAAGAGAATAAGGCCGGTCTTCAGATCCACTCTTGGTTACTTCCGGTCTTTCCGTTCTTTGCTGTTCACCGCTACACTTTGGATTCCCCAGTACATGTATAGCTTTAGTTCCTGGAAATACTGATAATACGATAATACAACGGTATGGTTTCAAAGTGGTCGGGATCATCAGCGAACAGTATACCAATAGGTGAATTCGCGAGCTAGTTCGCCAAAGATTTGGGGCATAGCCTAAACAATTTTTTTTAAGTGGTAGTGTAAGACCTTTCTTATGGGCTCTATTGGAAACTTTTTAACAAGGTTTATGCATGCAAATGAAAGATTTGTTTGTATTTGTCAGTTGTTGCAGGCTCATACAGCCTGTACACTGAGCACTGGTTTTAAGCTACACTCTAAATCTAACAGCCTAACCACACGGAGACGTTTGTTACTGAATAGAGTTTGGTCTGCAGTTTTTTCCTTTCAATTTTGGTTTAAGTTTCTAATTTCAATACAAACAAATGGCACTATTTTCAACTTGAAGGACCATGTAATCTTCCTTACCTTCAGCAATTTGTTAGTAGTAGTAGTCTGCTGTAGCTTGTACCATTTTTTAATATAGTAACGAGTACTGTGAGTGTGACTGTGACTAAAGTCACATTCATTTGAGACATTTTAATTTCATCCAACAAAATCTCAACCTCTCAAAATGATTACGTGTTCCTGTACAGAATTGTTTTGTTCCGTTTTCGTTGAAGATCAATGAGACAACCGATGCAAATTGGTAGTGGAAAAAGCAAGGTCACGCTGCGGACCTTGCAAAAATGCTAGAAATGGGATATCGTTAGACACGGCCATATTTGTAAGGTCCGCAGCGTGACCTTTTACTTTAACCTTCGCTTTAGCTGAATGTAAAATTACTCTTATCAACTCACTTATGGAATAGAACTATTAATTTCTAATTATTTTATAGAAACAATTCAATTATATGACCTTTTCAGTCCCACAGTGGATTCACAGTGCAATCCCAGGCTAAATTTAGTAATATACGGCATGTGTCCATACAAATGCCAATATATCACCAAATAATTGTTCAATTTACATGAAACCAAAAGCTAATGACAGCATACATGTATGTTCTTCCAAATATGCACGTAATCTTAGAGCTGTAACCTCAGTATTTCATAATATAATAATAATAGACTGCAAGCTATTCCCCATCGTACTTTCGTTTGCCATCCAATGCTGATGTCGGTCGCAGGCTTTTGGTGGCCCGTATGGCGACGTACATAATTACAGATTAGAATTTTCGAACAGAAAGTTTTTATTTGCAAATTAATGAAACTAACAAATAGTAATATTATATTATTTACAACTCTTTGAAACGATGAAACTTAGTTATCACTATAATTATAAAACACAACCAAAAACGTGGCTTTGAATTTGAGAAATGTGAGAAAATCCATCAAAGTTCTATGACTATGCCGTTGTCCTATTGCTCCATTTGACAGTCCTAGTAGTTTAGTTTGGTGAGATACTGATTGAAGCAATCAATACATAAGCCATGAGTGTCAACCCATTGCTTACACATGTACCCAGTGTCTCACCTGGTTGTTCACACTTTTTGTATACAAATTTACCTGTGTGAGCACTGGTTGGCACTCGACTTTTGTAATGATTGCCTTCAAGTCCTGTTAGTACATTATGCCGAGGATGCAGAACATCATTTATGGTTTCTTGCTCATCTATAAACAGCAGAGATACAATAACTTTATGTTGGAAGACTTTTAATGACTTTGCTCCTCCATCCTTGTGATATAGTATGTGCGCATTCAGAGATGCTTTCTGGGGTATAAACAGAAAGCCAATTTTCTGTATCACTTTATTGTCTTGTGAGTACAGTCATAAGGCTCAATCAACTGCTATGACATGCTAGACAAGCAGCTTCCCTTCATTATTCATGTCATCTGTTGTCAAAATGAAGTTTGGCAATAGGTAATATGTCTCTTAGCACAGGTGTTATTGGTACCCTAGGCTTTCTAGGCAAAAAGTGATATTGCTTCATTCCATCAAATATTCCAAATATACCATCTAATTGGAGTCAAATATTCCAAATGAATCCAGGCAAACATTGTATTAGCATAACAATTGTCGGTCTACTGCTGAGGTGTTATTAGTCGAATCTGCCCCAAAATCCCACTGCCAAAATCCAACTAAGAAGAAATACCACTGCAAACTGTCCCTAAACCGCAACCCCAAGTGGGATTGTGGCAGGGATTATGGCCGTTGGATTTTGTCCGGCTACCATATTAGTCTTACCTGATCTACTTTGTCCACACCACCCATGTAGGCATTGTGCTTCATTACAGGTGTTGGCTTGCATTTCCCAGATCTGATGGAGGTGGCAGTGGCCTTTCATGTTCAGTCATCAACATGTGAACATTCTTTTTGTCAGCATAGTTTAGTATACTGATATCACGGTCTGCATTGCTCCAAGCTTTATGTTGGTCTTTCTCAACACTACAATGACAATGAACCAATTTCTTATTGAAACATTCAACATTATTTTTTGTTTTGTTTTTTGTTTTTGTCGTTCGCTGCCCTAGCAATGTTATTTGCACGTGGTAATCCAATAGCAGAGCTAATTGAGGGAAGTTCACGGCACAGATACTGGCGTAGGGGTTCGATATGGGCAAGGAGGAAACCTTCTACGGAAGGAAAACCGGCCCCCAGTCAACGGTGGGACTCGGACCCATGTCCTTGATAACTTGCGTCATAGCTGCAAGCCTAGACCACTAAGCTACAGTGACTGCATTTTCATCTATTTATTTTATGATCGTAGTCTTGTATACATGGGTACCACACTCTACCATTTATTATCTCTGTATTGATTATGGTGCCAAATAAAACATCATTCTATCTATCTAATACATTAGCGCAGTCAAGTCGATTGATTCAATATGCAAAATCTAATACGAGCCGTGAGGGAAAGGTGAGAACATGCTAAAAGATAAATATGATAAATAAATAAAAATCAGCTGATAATAACAACCTAACACCTATACTTACTTTGTCTCATTGATAACTTCGGGTATCTTATTAGCTCGTATAGTTCCAGTTACGTGAGTCTTTCAGCTGATCAGATATTTGGCTAAGGGGACGCTAGTGTGGTAATTGTCAATGTAAAGAGAATATCCTTCATCAAGTAGTGTCTCCATGAGCCAAATGACAATCTTTTCAGATGAGAGCATGTGCCTACACTTGTTGGGTAGGTCATTAGTGATTTCTGTTGCGGGATCCTGTGCTCTAATATAAATACGAAACTTGTAAGTATACCCAGTTACAGTATTGCAGAGAGCGTAGATCTTTATTCCAAACCATGCTCTTTTCATATGTACTCATATGTACTGCCCCCAAAGCAGCCTTCCTATGTAAAGCAAAATACACTCGTCAATACACACCTCCGCAGATGGTATGAAATATTTGCTAAACCTTTCATCAAGGTGAATAATAAGTGACCTGATCTTATAACATCTAGCTCTGTTATTGTTTCTGGTATCAGGCACATCAGCCTTTGTCCTTCCAGTGAACGAATTTGAGTATTGACTGATATCGGTTTCCGGTAGTTATTGCTGGAAATATAGGTGAAGAGAGGAGGGGATTGGTGGACCAATAGTTTCTAATCTCATCATTTTTCACTAGGCCGGTGAGGAAAGTTAGCCCCAAGAACTGTTTCCTTTCATTTTTATCATCATCAGTCCACTTAGCAACAGCCGAATGTGGCCCAGTATCTGGTCTTGCTACCTTACATTGATGAGCATACAAGTTGGTTTGCTCTACCAACTTGTATGAGTATGAGATAGAGTCTCCAGCCATTCATCATCAATGAACAAGTTCACATAGTCAATGGGGTCAGCTAGTTCAGCAGCGTTAGCATGTTGGAAAAGATTGCTATCTACCATGACTGCTGGGTGACCATTCAAGAGCAGAAATATTTCGTCAGCAGATTTCCACTCATAGTCTCGTCCTATTATTGCGATTTGCTGTCAAATTTGCTCTTACGGTACCACAGCCTCTAGCAGGGGTGGTAGCGCTCCAAGCTCTACCACCCCTGCCCCTACTTCCAAAAGACCTTCTCCAAGCTCTACCACCCCTGCCCCTACTTCCAAAAGTCCTTCTCCAAGCTCTACCACCCCTGCCCCTACTTCCAAAAGTCCTTGTCAAACCTCTGTGTAGGTTGGCCTGCACATCTCTCAAAGGGATATTTTTCTCC
>JAOQGN010071921.1:0-12359 GCA_027564295.1 Himantozoum antarcticum
TTGTTTTTTTTGTTTTGGTTTCCCATTGCTGCTGAGTGGATTGTTGTAAGTTTTATTCTTTGCCACTGATCAATTGAAGTGCAAAAAAATGTAATCGAATTGTGTTTTTTGTCCTTTCGCTGTTGAGTGGATTGTTGTAACTTTAAAATAACCTCCTCAATGAGAAAATCGTATCTATAATGCGTTTTCTTTTATTTTGTATGTTTTTTTCAAATTTGTTTAATACTTAATTCTACTTCTCTATATCTAGTCTTGAATTATTTTTTTATTTCAGCTCCAGTTTCGTCCCGATTCTCCCCCAGTGAGTGGGAAATGGAGGTAGAGGAGGTGGAAAAGGAAGATGAAAGTCTCGCGGAGAGGGTTAATTTTCTGAGGGCTGATGACGGAGATGATTATGCTCAGTGTTTGGACGCTGCCGGAGATGGGAGAGGGCCTCTTCCAGCTCGTAAGGGTAAAATTTATTCACTCGTTTTCGATATATCACCACTTCATTGATTAGCGAGCAAAGTTTCACACCCTGTCAAATAGTATCATTCTAATTTCGTAATTCTCTAAATATACCATCGATGCTTATTATCCGACTCGTGAAGGTTACTTCTATTCCCTGTTTTTTCTTTGCAGGAATGTTTATTGTATTTCAGCATTAAATAGCGAGTAAATTTTACACCCTGTCAAGTAGTTTCGTCCTCATTTTGTCATTATCCAAATATCTCATCGATGATTATTAACTATGTTATCTCTCTCAATATAAGCATGCTAGTTTCAATATAGGCATGCTAGATAAGTTTTTCAATTATCTATTTCAGGAATGCCTAGTGTCTGGCTGCTATTTGTCCTGGTGGCCACAATGAAGGTACTGGACAAGATTCACGCTCCGGACAGGAAGGAGTGCACGGAGTGTTTTATCTGACAACACAGAACAGCCACTGCGACAACTCGGCAGCGACACGAAAGTGCCCACCTGGTTCGGTTCTACTGCCATTGTTTCTTTTCAGCCTCCTCATGCGATTTGATAAAAAAACACATGCGGGAGACTGATCATAAACTCGCTGAAAGGTGTGGGGGAGTTTTTGTTGTGCGAGAGGAATCCTATTCGCTGTTTTGTGCATACGTGCAATGGGAGCATAACACGATGACAGTTCCACCAGTCTTCATCAGCCTTCATCATCACTCCCTTCGTGCGTATGCCACCAGCGGGTAGGAAGCTCAAACCCATCTGCATAAAGACTTCCTCATCTACTCCTTCTATCTCCTCTAATCCATCTACATCTTCTTCATCTTCTACACGTCGCATAGCTCAATCCGCTTCTCCTCCCAGCACGAACCTATCTCCTACATCTCCTCAAATCATCTCCACTGTCCACATCTCCACTCCACTGAACAGAAACCGTCCAAATCCCTGCGTCGTCAGCTCTCATCCGTTCACCGAGCTCACGACGATCTACAAAGTCTCAACGGTAGGTGTCATAACACCTTCCAGCGAATAATGGTAGACGTGAATCAGGTGGGTGCCGACAAGTTGACGCTGTCGGAGTAGTTGCATGGTGGCACTCTGGGTTGTCTCCCTTCCATCATGGACCACTTGACGGTCTATCAGGCCACCAGGAAGAGGTGAACAAAGATACTGGACAATATGGAGGAGTCTTTCATCAGACTCGATGATGGACTCCTCATGTTGGATGAGATCCAGAAATAAAAGGAATGTATTTAATCAAAGTTCTCATATTTACTGTACAGGAATTTTAAACTTTCTTATATATCTTGGTTTTATCAATTTTTATTTCTTAAATTTATCACATTAGCATACGTAAAACAACTCGTTGTATTATCACTGTGAGTGGAGTTAAATCTATAGTGACATGACAGGGAAAAGTTCATCGATATATGCGTAAACAATGTTAATAGATCCGAACTAGTAATTGTTTCTAACTAGTCACTCTCTATAGCGGATGTCATCCCGCACCATCCAGTACCATCCAACTAGCTGCAAAGACCCACTCCTGCCGGCCGCCCCGGACCATCGACCCCCGGAGGGGATCGATGGTCCAGAGTTCAGTTGGCAAAACTAGGCAAGGGCTAAATCATCAGCGAAACCGCTGTCATCATCATTGTCCTACATCACGCTTACAGTTGGAGACAAAACCATCGATGGTGCCACACATATTTTATATGTCTACCTTCGATGCAAAAGCAACTCCATCGATGAGGGAGCAGAGGCATAGATGATGGGGGAAAGAGGATCAATGAGGGGGTAAAATCCTACGATGAGGGGGCAGAGGTATCAGTGAGAGGGCCAAGAGCATCGATGAGGGGGCAAAATCCTACGATGAGGAGGCAGAGGCATCGATGAGGGGAAAATACCATCGATAAGGGGGCAGAACACCATCAATGAGGAGGCAGAGCACCATCGATGAGGGGGCAAGCATTCTTGTGGTCAAAAGTGAGGGGGCCTTCTCTCCGATTGGTCAATCAATTAGCTAAACCCTCTCCCATTGGATAAGACTAACCTAAGAGTTCAACTCTACGCGTTCAGCCCAAACATATACTACTATTAGATGGATGGGTAGACAGCTAAGGCGAGCTTTCAGCTGCAAGGTTGGGAGAATTCTTTATGTTGACGAGTTCAGTAAGATGTTTGTGAATGACATCCAGTGTTAATACGATGTAGATTCCCAGCTTGGATGCTGCAAAGCTAGAAATTGCCTAAGTGTGCTTGTACTCAGTGAGCAGGGAAGGCCAGGGAATAACAAGTTATATTCAGTTCTTAAAAGCAACTGTGTGACAGCTTCATAATGCTGAATATAGGAGAACCAATTGTAATTATTATTATTAGATAGGTTGACTGTTTGTTTTCGCATACATGTACTTACATGCACTTTTTGAAAGATCCTGAAGTTTCAAATTATGATCAAAAATTTCACCACTACACTGATAGAAGCAAATCATAATCTGATTTATTAATCACGAATATGTCCATGTATTTAATTCGGTAATGAAGCTTATTATTTTTGTGCTTTGATTTTCGGTTCAGGTTCGGTTCAGATTCTATATGATCATTTCTTCAGTTCTTTGATACCTTTCATATTTTTCATAATAACATTTTCCATAAATTTCTTTAATTTGTTATTTAGTTGGATTTCAAGTCGACATGACAAGCACCACACAGTTGCCATGTGGTGCTTGTCACTGACAGGATTAAAGATTGGAAATCTACAACCTTTTCAAGAGCTTGCAAGACAAGGACTCAATTCTCAAGCCATCTTTAGCATTCGACATGTAGATTATTTATGGGTTTCCATATCCTCGTTTGAATTTTTGTATAGTACACTTGAATATGTCATGTTGAGACTACACCAACCTGTGTAATTCACAACAAACTAGGAGCCAATCACAAACACTATTTAGTCTCGCGCTGTTCACAAATCTCTTCCTACTTCTTGGTTGGGTAGACTACGGACAGTGCATAGCCACCCTGCACTCCATTAACAGAGTTATGTTTAAGGCTAATGCAAAGCATTTTGGTAATGGTAATTACAGCAATTTATCATATTTATTGCTGGTTAATTATTTCCCTGTTTCAGGAAATCGATTGATGGCGTTCACAGTTGATACAGAGTTAAGCCCACTTTGCCAATGTGTCATAGTGGTAACGCCGTGCCATTCACTGCTGCAAGACCAATAGCAGACCACTCATTAATATCTCTTTCGCAACTTCCTTTAATCTCCAAGATTTATTTGCTTGCAAGTATAAAAATAAAATACTTTAATGTGTCACATGGTCGTATGCACATGGTCATATGTTACTCACAAGGCAACAAATACCCATAAATAATTATTTGAAAATACTTCACAGTTGACACAAATGATTCAACGAGCAGCTGTAAAGAGTACAGACATTACAGGTAGATGTAGATGCACTACTTAGATGTTGAAATTATTTTAAACCTAATAATATTTGGTGTGATTCAATCGTTGTGGTATTTAAATATGCTATTTACGACGAAATGCTGAGCATCTTTTCGAAGGATTTTCTTTCTCACAATCTTGGTTATATACCTTTCAAAAGTTACATGTAGGCTGGTGCTACAGGTTATCCCTTGCAATAGCAGTTGGATAAATGTAACAGTAGATTATGGATAACACCTGAATACTGGAAATCTCAAACTCCAACCAATAATGCAATCCAAACTATAATTATTAGATTATCTATTATATAAAATGCATATAGGCTGTAGGGTTTCGATAACCTACTAAGTCTGCCTACCTTGTCATTGATGGCACTATCTAAACTCTACCAAGAGAGTTCCTGAATAGGAAAGAGAATTATATAGTGCCTGCCAAAGTGAAAGCTTTATAACTCACTATAGCTTCCCTGCATGGCCTCCGGTGTTGCCTTCTTGTGTTGCCTCTCCATATTGCATCTTCATGTTGCATCTCCAGGTTGCATCTCCATGTTGCTTCCCAGGATTGCCTCCGGCATTGCCTCATTTTACAGAAGAAGAATAATTTCTAGCAGAATATACACTGACTACATTGTAAACATATCACATCTGGGTAGAAAGATAGAAAACATACGGTAATAGCAATAATACCTTTTCTTAGTAAAGTTGTAAATTGTCTTGGTAAACCTTCTTGGTTCAGTTGTCAGGACATATTCCGGCACAAATTAGCCTTTACATGGGCTTTACATAGATTTTCCATAGGCCTCACACAGGCTTTGCGCAGGTTTTGTGCAGGCTTTGCGCAGGCATTGCGCAGGTTTTCGCCTTACACAGGCATTGCACAGGCTCCGCACAGACTTTACACGCGGCCTTACATAGGATTTATATAGCAGTAATGCTGGCGGCCATACCAAATTAAGAAGAATCATGTCGGCATATTGCCGTGGCCAGTGATCCAATGGCATACCTATTTAATGTGCACCCACTGCACATTGCATAACATCAATCTTAGTCTGATTGACCAGCTGAAAAATGTTCAACGTGTTGAAGATCTTGAAATTGTGTGTGTTATTTAAGCTCACTTCATTGAGGGTAGCCCGTGTCGTTGTGCAAGATCGGTGGCATGATGACATGGGCATGCACAAACATGTCATGATTTGTGATCTACCACTATACCAATTAAACCTAAATTTTTCATGCAATATGCAAATAATTGTTTGTTACATAAAACAGTTTGGTAATCATTAGGCTAGCAATTGAAATAACCAATTCTTGTGCCCAATGTTTACATTTACGTGCAATAGTGACTATTTTAAGCTTAGCTGGGTTCTAGATTGTGGATTGGGTTTTTGGGTTTGGGGTGCGAATGCACTTTTTGTAGAGAAGACAACTTATCCACCTACATTGTTTTTCTAGATCAAGGGCTATCTCAAAACCCGCCAGTCCTGCACCTACCTCAATGTTTCGCTGAGATCTCTGAGATTGGTACCATTACATGGGCAATTATCTTATAATGATTTTATAATGAGGCACAGAGCATTGTTATCTTCCTGACTGGCACTGACACCAATAGAAGATATAGATTGATTGGTATCAAACCCAATGGGAAGTCAGACTGTAGAGCTGTAGTTAGAGATGAACTGATGATGTCATAAGTTATGGCCAACAAGTTATTACATTGTCAGGTCATACACAGTTTCGCTTACAGTTGACCTTGATACCAATCAATCTATATAAAATATCTTCTATCGGTGTCGGTACCATCCTGGAAGAGAACAATGCACTGTACCTCATTAGGAGATAATGATAAGAGAATAATTAATGTAATGATATCATCACCGAGATGTCACCAGGACATTTTGGCAGAAAAACACTTATTTCAATTGCTAGACCAATGAATAAAAACTGTTTACTGGAAAAAACAATATGTATTGCTTGTAATTGATACGGTGGTAGACCACATCATGTCACACGGGTGTTGCACCTTGCACAATAACACAAGTTACTTAAACAGAGAAGTGGGTTTGAATCTCAAGATTAACGTTGAACATTTTCCAGCTCGTCAATAACACTAATATATTAGTGTGTTCGACGAGCTGGAAAATGTTCAGGGTTACTCTTACATAAAGGCATCAATCACCGAGATGTCAGCAGGAGATTTGGGCAATATGTGGGCATTTGGCCATTTGGGAATTTGTGCTAATATTAGCACACATTGCGCAGTGGTTTTACACACATATAGGTATCTTTTATTATGATTACGACTCGGGACTCAGGACAATACGTCGGGCCGGTGAAATTCACTCTTCATCCAATTGGGCCACCAATTTAATGTCGATGTAACACTTTGCAAAGTCTGTGCAAAAACCTAAATTGTGCTGGAATAATATGTCATGTGACAAAGGTCTGACCAGAACTACAACATCTAGGGAAGGCCTATGTGGGTAGTTCAAATCATGTGAACCCTGAAAATGGCAGGTATGGACTCCCCAGGCCGAAGGCTGTCTCCGAAGGTCTATGGCCCCCTTGGCCCTGGCTCCCTTCAGGGGCGGTCTGCATCCTGGGTAGGCCATAACTCCCATTTTCAGGGTTCAATGATTTTAACTACCTTATTTGGGTATTTTAAGGTGGTTGCTAGTTTCGTTTTTGTCATGGTCAACAAGAACACTTGATCTTCTGAAGCAAGCTGCATATCAAAGATATTCAAACTATTTTGCTGTTGCTGTAAACCAAATATACCACGACTGTTAAACAAATGGTATCCGCTGCATTACATTAGCCTATTTACTTATATTATTATATATTTTTGTAAATGTCTACACTAGTCTCCTTGAATACTAGTGTAGATCCTTCTAGATGTCAGTGTGCACTTGCTCAAGGAATAAATCTATTGAGTAGAATAATGAATCTTTATTGAATACGTGTTGATAGTTCAAGTGTTAACACCAAACCGAGAGGCTATATAATAATACCAAGTCCTTTATATATGCTTGGCATTCAATATGGCTAACGACCGGATAGTGACCTTATCGAGTGATAATATAAGTGAACGGCTAAAGGGAACGGATAGTAATAAAGAAGGGACCGGCTGAAAGCAAGTATACTAGTACACCCGGGGCACATAATATATGGAATTAAATACAACATAAAATAGAGTTCAGATTTCTAGTAATGAGAAGTAATAATATATATGAATATGTACATGATTGTTCGCTATCCGATACCGTCATACGCTATCCGTCGTATAATTGTTTTGTGTGTTTCTGACCCAATACTGGTGTTGCTGGGCTATAAGTTCCATGCACAAGAAACTGAGCATTATAGTACTAACAACACTTCTGATCAGGTGCAATGTTTTAAGCAGAAATCCAGAAAAACCCACTGAACACTGTGTGATAATATTATTAGTCCAGCAGCCAAAGAGGACAGACTTCTAGAACATAAGTGAAACTTGAACTTCCGTGTCAGTTTATATAACAAGCATCATTGCTGCAGGACATCAGTGGCTACCAATCTCCCACTTAAATGCAAAGGGGGAGGGATTGGGGTGCAAATCACCCACTGGTCTCTGCCCAAATCCACGTTTTGGTTGCTGTCAGTCAGTGCAACGTGATATCACTAAAAAAGAGTGGTAATTACTGAGGTTGCTGTGAAAAGTCTTCAATTTTCCAATAGTCTATATTATAGTAAAGTCATCAAAATAGAGGTAAATGAATAGATATCTACTCAGTGAAAAGGAGCAGCTTGCCAATATTGATAAATGAGTGGAAAGTTCTCATCTTTTGACATCCCTGTAGATGGTTTGTGCCCTAGTAAACCCCTCTGGGCATAAACTTTCGACTTTCATTGAACATGAGGCACCAGGTACAATAAATAAGTCAATGTAAACACACCATAATATTAGCGGCATAGAAGCGTTAGCCTACACTATATCAATGAATCACAAGTGCCTCCCACTTGCAAGCATTACATAAATACTTTGCCAGGTTCGGCTATGGTTGACTGAAGAGGAAGGAAGGACAGGCTTGCCGTACATCATTTAGGAAATGCAGGATATCATTAATGTTCTAATTTATTCAATGTTTACGTCTGGCAAATCAGCATTGATGTTTGGATTACTTTTGTCTGTGCTTCAAGGTTGTTTGTCAAAATGTATGGATGCATTAAAAGACACCCTTTACCATAGGTATGCATGGTGCTCAGACTAGGACCAGCAGATGTAGCTGTATGGGGATGAGTGAATAGAGAGGTTGGGAAACTGAAACGAAAACGAGTACGAAAACCGCTGGTAGCTTCTCGAAACGTCGCGGTCACGGTGCTGGTCGCGCACCTGCTGGGACTGCGGCAAAACGGTTGCATGGCGAGGCTGCTGACGTTAGGCTAACCTCGTTTGTGACTCCGTGTGAGTAAAGAATTGTTTTTAATTTCAGCACGACAAAAATATTAAATTAATATTATCTAGTATAAATAGTATTAACAGTATTAATTTTTAACAGTAGTAAGTATAATTTCGCAGTGTAAGTATACTAATAATTGCTACAAGTATTTAATATAATACAATTTATATGTTCATCTATAACTCTATTATAGTGTTGTAAGTAATCTTGCTTTTACTTATGTAATGATCAGGATAAAATCTTATTGTCAGTATGTTAAGCACTCCACAATACTATTTGACAGGAAGAACTATAGATGAATAAACACTTTGATCTGAATACAGCGCGCGCAAGGTGCAATAAGGGGGTAGAATTTACATTGGGTTATGACGACGACAAAAATGGAAAATCTCGCATCATACTATATGTAACTACTATACGTATAGTCGTATACTCATATCACTTATGTGTACACTTTCTTTAAATGAATAATGGGCGACAATTGGCGTGAATATGCGAGAATTGCCCTCGCTCAAACTCGTAACCGTTTTCATTTCAGTCTCACAACCTCTTTAGTAAATGCGCTGCCATACTGAGTCAGCTGATATAATAACTCACTATATTTGGAATCTAATTTAATAGTTGTTGTACATAATAATAATAATAAAGACATGGCTGAGGAATAATAGATAATTTAATTGATGTTAGAGCTACCATTACATTTATGAATCGCTTGTGGCTATAGATAAATCATCTAATGCGTAATAATATTAGTTAATCCATTCATCGTCTGTTTCGCAAACTAACACATTTTCCTAACTCTACGGTATCATTCCCACTCTCCCAGCCTTCCAGTAGTGGAAAGAGAGTTTAAAATAGTTTGCCAAATGTTTTGGTCCTATGAAATAGCGCTGCTCCAAACCTCATACAGTAGAATCATTAAATAAGGAACTTGGAAAGTGAGTAAAACTAAAATAACAATTTTTTTAAATATTTTGGTATTTTTCTACATGATCTCCTGATAGACCTAGTTTAGCATTTAGGAGATTATGGCACAGATGTTAGCGTTAGGCTTGATAAATGAAAGAGGAAACCTTCCGGACAAAAACCTCCAGGAAGTTGGTGAGACTCGAACCGTGGTCTTTGTAGATAACTTGCATCATTGCTATAAGCGCTACCATTACGCCACCGCTACCTACAAGCTAACTTCTCTGTAGAGCTTCAACATGTGTAATAACGGTGATTTGTTTTAAATGTCCAATAGTCATCAGTGGTTCGCAACCTCCCCACCTCCACGAGAGCCATGAACCAAATATTACTAAGCGTCTGCTCCCATGAAGGTCACCATGCATTGTACTTTATGTGATTCCACTCTTATGAATATAATTTGACAACATCCTCTCATCTTAGGTTTATGTTCCTTTTCACACGTGGAGCCGTGGAGGTCATGAGTATTTCTTGATTGTGACTGGAAAACATTGACAAAGGGGAGTGAGAGTATCATAACCAAATGAGTTATGTCTGGCTTAATACTAAGTCTACAATAAATATCAAGTTGGAAAAGGATAACGTAATTGTTTAAACTAGTCATGTTTCCAAAGGTTTTAGGGCGGCGCAGTTGGTGGTGGCGAATGCTTTCAATTAAACCCAAAGGGGAGGATGGTTGAGGTTCGAATTCCAGCTGTGTCATTCTGGCCAAGAAAGAGAAAAATTTAAATCGGCAATTTAAAACTTAAAATTATTAACAATAAAACTCAAAATTATTTTTAAATCGCAACAGAACTGAGTTCAGCATGTTTATGTTCATCACTAGCAGCATCCCGCAGCTCCTTACCCTAGCATGCTTTTATAGACTGTGGTCATAGAAAGTATCCTTTCATTTTACTTGATATTACTGCAATGCCATTTAGAATCTCCCTATATTATTGGCACACAGGCCATCATCCGCACAAGTTTTCACACTTAGTTAAGGCTATGTGCTCATATTTAAAACAAAAATTGGACATTAGGAATAAGTGTCACCTCCGTCTATCGGGTTTTGGAGTGTTTTTTCACCCCAACCTGATCACCAGACTCCAATAGGTATGTGGATCAGGGTCTGGGGATTGGGGCTTCTGACTTGTGTTTAGGAGCCAAAACACACTCCAAAAATCGATAAACGAATGTGACACTGATACCGGTATATGTTATCTCCCCGAAAGAATCATTCGATCGTGAGCGGTATGTTTAATGTATTGTAATAGTTTAGGCTAACCACCTGACAAATCAGTTGAGGGGATTACCAGATTAAATTTACAAGATCCCTGGCAATTAATTGTGGGAACTTGCAAGTGATTATGATACTTAGATTTGACTGTACAATGCTTACAGCTATGTGAACATCAGTGCAAATACTGGAAATCTAGGGCACGATGTCACAGGTCACTAAAAGTGAACAAGGAATCCATAGAGAAGAAAATTCTATTTAGCAGAATTACGAAGTGATAAGACGTGCCAATTTAATTTGATATTACTTATAATTATATTACTGAATAAGTAATGGTATATAAAACATCATTACTATTAGGAGGTAAAAACAACTCAGATTTGATAACAGTTTGTGAATGGCCTTATATACAAAAACGGCCACAGCCTAGTTGACCCTTGCGGGTTGCCTAGCAATTCTACGGTAATTGCATAACACGAGTAGTAAATTGCTGACGATTGATCGTGATTGCTGCAAACTGAACCTCCGGTCTGATATTGAAGAACCAGAAGTACACAATCAAAAACGTCGGACAGCCGGTTGACGGTTAATAACTTCAAAATTAATGTGCTTACAAAGCTAAAGCTTTGGGATAATATAGAAAACCAATTAAGGAAGCGTGTGTATACATATGGCAGTTTTAACATAACATATATAGTTCAGCCGGTGTAACCGGTGGAAGTCAGAAGAGTAATTCATATAAATGTATAATAGAGTAATTACTATAGTCCAAATCATGGATAACATTGTCCGGGGACGAGGGGTGGAGAATTCCTCAACAAAATTATTTAGAAATAATTATGTTCCAGTAATTCAATAACAGTGTTTTTATTTTGAAAAATTATTTCAAACTTATAACATTTTTATTAATTTATTGTGACATATTAGGGCACTTTCGGCTAGTACGACAGGATGAGTTTGATAAATTTGAAGATTAGCACATGTTGAATACTTCCCGCGTACTGTAGTGTAGCATCCAGGAGAAAAAGATTCCCTAGATTACGTTTTGCCGAAATTGTTGTATAAATGTATCAATCACAGTGTTTCACCAGTTTCATGAGCATATTAACATAGCCCACAGTCACGCCATCTAGGCTAATCAACAAATCAGGTAGTTATTTTCATTTAACAATGGAAAGAGATAGAAAATGAGTTACCTGGATCACTACTAATAGTCCTATACAGCATACAGCTAGCATAAACACAGTGGTAATGGATAACTAACCATGCACTGCTCTATATCAAAACAATGACATAAATTATAATACAATGGAAACATGGGTACTGGGGAGTTGTCCCTTCACTCTCCTTTCTCTATATTTTTTTCTTTCTCCGAAAGAGAGATAAAATAAAGAGGAAGAGAAGCAAAGGGACAACTCCTCAATGCCTATGAATGGCCACTCACCAGCCTTCATTGTAGTTTACAGTTAATTTTATGATTTTCGCCAACTGGATTCGCTTGGCTAGCTCATCCATGACATCACGGGTTTCGTGGACACGACAATAAATATATAAATTTTTATCCCGTGGGTTTTATACGATTCCTGTCGCAGTACACTGCCACACATGAAATCACAAATCACACATCTATAGTAGCTGAAAGCACCCTTAACCCTTTCAGTCCCAACGACGTACATGTACGTCGCGCTAGCGGCCCTCCGTTAAAACGTTCGTAATTTCAGTTAGAATTGTTCTACACAGCCATGCTAAATTTCATTGTAAAGCCAACATGTAGGGCTTCATTTTCATATAATACAACAAGTAGAAATAATGCGTTTAGAGATCAAATTTTTGGCT
>JAOQGN010072032.1:0-12356 GCA_027564295.1 Himantozoum antarcticum
AGACCGTGATGAGCGCCGGAAACTGGTAGGTTTATTGAGTTGAACAGTGGATCATGCTACATGTAAAAGAGCTTTCAGTAAGGGCTTCTAAAATGCTTGACAAAGCATCTAAAACATTTAAATTGTAAATTTAGCCATCAATAATTACAGTTTTATTGATACCTAGTTTGCAAATAAATGCAAGCATCAGATTATGCAGTCCTTTCTGATCACGGTGGTATGCAGATTGTGTGGGTTTGATATCATCAGACTGAGTAATAAGTAGTGCTGTTCCGTGCCCTCATTTTTTAATCACGATTAATCTTGAAGTGGAAAAAATTAATCTCAATTAATCCTGTTTTAACTAATGCATTCTCTAGCCATATTTTTCACAAAATGTTATGAAATAGATGTGCGCCTATGAATGTGAGTGGGCAACTCCAATAATTTCTTAGAATAATCATGTTATACTTGTGACCAATATTATATTACTCTAACGTGTTTTGAATATATATTTAGAAAGTTTAATGAAATTGTGAAAACATGTATTTACTATTTAGTAGTGCTGTTGATTGGTCGCGTTAATTAAACGATTAAGGTGATTAAACAAATTTCAAGCTGACCTGTTTTTATTGCATTAAACTATAACTACTCACAAGTTTCATTTGTAATTTTGTTGTTTTACTTTAGATTTGTCAGAAAACAGACCAGCTGAAGGTGGTGAAACGCCAGAATATAGAGGTAATGACAATAATTTGATTGGCAGTAACTAAATCATTGTCAACTAGTTTTCCTGCGACTGCAAGGAATAAAGCTGCAAGGATAAGAGTTTTGAATTAGGAAGGACAACTCCAATTAGGCCTTATGAATCTGAAAGTTGTCTTCTCTCTGTTATCACTATTCAGTTAACGCGGCGAGATTACATTATGCCTGATGTGCTGCTGAGGTTCTAGAAAATTGATTAATAATTGGAGGGTGGGTGGCTGTGAATCCTCAACACATAATTTTTAGTTAGTATAGATGGGTAGGCTTCATTTACAACCAATTAGAGGTCAGCTGTACTCATAGAACTACAATTATAGTATGACTACTTGTTATGAGAGCAATGCATGCATGCATGCATGCATGTACATGTATCTATTAGTAACTGACCACCAAAGCATCATCATAACTTCACTGCTCTGTTTCCAATGATTGATTGACACTGAACAACAATAACAATATGCCAACATGACAATATTATACAGTCAGCTCTCTCAAGTACAGTCTTGTTTCCCAAGTACAGTCAGGTCTGTCAAGTACAGTCACGTCTCTCAAGTACAGTCAGGTCTCTCACTCAGTACAGTCAGCAGTCTCAAGTAGTCTGCTCTCTCAAGTACAGTCTGCTCTCTCAAGTACAGTGTGCTCTCTCAAGTACAGAGTGCTCTCTCAAGTACAGTCTGCTCTCTCAAGTACAGTCTGCTCTCTCAAGTACAGTCTGCTCTCTCCAGTACAGTCTGCTCTCTCAAGTACAGTCTGCTCTCTCAAGTACATTTAGCTCTCTCAAGTACAGTCTGCTCTCTCAAGTACAGTGTGCTCTCTCAAGTACAGTCTGCTCTCTCAAGTACAGTCTGCTCTCTCAAGTACAGTCTGCTATCTCAAGTAGAGTCAGTACTCTCAAGTACACTCAGCTCTATCAAGTACACTCAGCTCTCCCAAGTACAGTCACCTCTCTCAAGTACCGTCAGCTCTCCCAAGTACAGTCTGCTCTCTCAAGTACAGTCAGCTCTCTCAAGTACACTCAGGTCTCTCAAGTACAGTGTGCTCTTTCAAGTACAGTCTGCTCTCTCTAGTACAGTCTGCTCTCTCAAGTACAGTCTGCTCTCTGAGGTACACTCTGCTCTCTCAAGTACACTCAGGTCTCTCAAGTACACTCAGCTCTATCAAGTACACTCAGCTCTCCCAAGTGCAGTCACATCTCTCAAGTACCGTCAGCTCTCCCAAGTGCAGTCACATCTCTCAAGTACAGTCACATCTCTCAAGTACAGTTACATCTCTCAAGTAGAGTCAGCACTTTCAAGTACAATCTGCTCTCTGAAGTACCATCCGCCTTTTCAAATACAGTCAGCTTTCTAAAAACTGAACCTTTTTGAACTGAGATAGAATTGTCTTGGTCTCGAAATGATTCTGGTTTTGAGACAGTAGACTGTATATAATATATACTATCAAACCAATCACAATCCATTTGCATACATATTTAAGCAAATTAAAGCATGGTGTTCTATACAATACATACATGTATGTAAATAGTTTTATTTGATTACAGGCTGATGTAAACATTTCAGTACTAAAAGTAAAAATCAATGTAAAACTATTGCAGATTGGTGGAAGTAATTTGAGAACAGCAATCAGAATCATTGACAGCATTTATTTCTAGTATGTTAGTCTGTATTGTTATGGCAGTTGTCTTTTGTCTGACTAATGGTGAATGTATACAATAACTACAAGCACAATATGGCTAATTATAATTGATAGTAGTATGTATAACTGATAGTAGTATTCATAACTGATAGTAATAGTAGGATAATAACTGATAGTAGGAGTAGTATTATTATAAGTATAGTATAACTCATAGTAGTAGTAGTAGTAGTACTAGTAGACTGTAGTAGTAGTAGTAGTAGTAGTATTATAACTCACAGTAGTCTAACTGATAGTACTATCATAACTGATAGTAGTAGTATAACTTCTTTCAAAGCTTTGACACTGAGACCCCTTGATGACTTAATAATGCTTACAAGCCCAAACCATGCTTAGCAAATTATTACTGTTCATCAACAATGCTCATTGAAAGCCCAAGATTACTATGAAAAATAAAGTGGGGTGGCTAGACTGACCAGTCAGCTATTTCTAACTGATTTTCTAGAACCTCATGAACTTTTCTGGCACTAATTATATTAGTTATAATGCAATCTCGCCAATACGTGACTTTGCGTTAACTGAGAAGACAACTTTTCACGTTAACGCGCTCTAATATATAAATATATATTTATATAAATATAAATAGAATATTACGGTGTCAGTAATTTATGTTTTATTCAGCATTTCCGTTGTCGTTAGGTGTTTATCGAGTTAGAATCCAATAAATATATATTTCTTTAGCTACAAACTTATATCATAATGTTTGCTGAAATCAATTTAAAGCTGACCTGCTTTGATTGCATTAAACTATAACTACTCACAAATTTCATTCGTAATTTTGTTGTTTAATTTTAGGTTTGTCAGATAACGGACCAAGAGAGCTTCAAGATGATGGTAATAGAGGAAATTCCTCAATTTTAACAGGTAATGGTAATAGATACTCCTGGGTTGAGTTACACTCCTTATTACTTGTAACCTGGACTAAAAGTAGCCGTCTAGATTATGTATATAAGGATACTAGAGGATATTTTCACCAAACACAAGTTGGGCTGCACTAAAATCCATTGGTGAAAACACCACCAGCTGGGTTTGAACCTGAGCCCTCTGTGACACGGCGCCTACCACAACGACATGCAAGCGCATCCCCTACACTAGCTGGGCATCCCCAAAAAAATATGCTTCACTAGTGCATTTCAATACTCACATGACACTGTTTTCACTAATGGCTTTTAGTGCACCCCAACTTGTGGTTGGTGAACAAATCCTCCTGTATCCTTATATATAAAAATATGTTCCTCGAAAAATACTTACATACAACAAATTAGAGGTGAGCAATAGCCAGCTTGGGTCCCTTGTGTACACTGTCATGTGAGTATTGAAATGCACTCGTGGCGCATCCTTTTTTGGGGATGCCAAGCTAGTGTACGGCAAAGTGGTAAAGAGAGAAAGTGGCGACATTCAGCTATTGGTGCTATTGATGCTCGTGCCACGCCCCCTCCACTATATAGTTATATAAAACCAGCCAACTTTGCACTGGCATAAATCACTGTTGAATCAAGATAGAACAACTTCCAGTAGCTCCTTGAAATCGTCTGGGTGTCTACATCCAGTGTGTGGAAAATCTAAATGTAGGAAAGACAATGCTTGGATTAGTTGCCTGTCAAATAATGGTACTAAACCACTGACCATTAGTCACATAATAATCTTACATAATAATAATGACAATAATTTGTATAGCTTTTAACTTTCGTCTACTACTAAACAATCTCCTAATAATAATAATTTTTCTATTACTATTGAACCATTTATTTTACTATTAATGAACCTTCTATAAAGGCTTACTAATACGTCGAGTTTTCAGCTAAAAATGGAGTGACAAAATAGTCTGGTCTTTGCTCTCCAAAACTGAGTCGAAAAACAGTCTGATACATTGCCTTTATAGGCACAAAAATATGATATATAAACAGTCGCTCAGTTAGGCCTATGATGTTCGTATATAAAAGGGGTGTGGCAATGTCTCACGTTAGCATCAATATGGCGCCCATCAAGGTGTAGGTCAAGAACCGCTACGTCGCCACTTTCTCTCTTTACCACTTTGGTGTAGGGGATGTGCTTGCATGTCGTTGTGGTAGGCGCTGTGTCATAAAGGGTTCAGGTTCAAACCCAGTTGGTGGAGTTTTCACTGATGGATTTTAGTGCACCCCAACTTGTGCTTGGTGAAAAATCCTCGAGTATGCTTATATATAAAAATATGTCGGTCAAAAAATACTTATATGCAATGATATGTGCTTGTCATGGTGCTTTATGTGAACTTGTTTTAGCATCTAGTCTACATCAAAATTTAGCCAGACTCTTTTGGAGTTGTTTGCACTTGTTCCTTGCTCATTTTCTTGGGTGGTATTCGGTCAGGTTCAAAGTAATTGTTGATGATCGCACAGCTGACAACATTGGCAAAGTGGAGTGGCAAACGTTATATTACATGTAATCTTTTGTAGAAAAAAAGCAATAGAATTAATGCGAATTAAAGGTGTTTTTGCTTGTAAAAAAAGAGGCCAGAGAATCTGACTAAAAATGAATGGGACTGAAAATGTGAAAGAGATGATTGCTTACATTTTGAAAAATTAATTTAGCTTCTCCCATTTAATTGCTTGTTCTACTTTCATACAGATACTTAAAGAATTGCGGGAAGTGAAGGCTAACCAAGTCAGGACAGGATACAAGCCAGATTAGCTCAGCTATCAACTATCAACCACCAACAATCACAGAGGACTACAGGAGATATGGAGGATAAATTCGAGAAACCCATAACAAACGTTACCGACCTAGAAAACCTAAACGATCAGGTCACAGACCGTGATGAGCGCCGGAAACTGGTAGGTTTATTGAGTTGAACAGTGGATCATGCTACATGTAAAAGAGCTTTCATTAAGGGCTTCTAAAATGCTTGACAAAGCATCTAAAACATTTAAATTGTAAATTTAGCCATCAATAATTACAGAGGCGTCATTACTTTGTATTTATTTTGAAATTATGCCTGTGTGATTATCTATAGCTAAAGCGAGACTAACAGGATTGGAGAATGTAACATTTTCTGGCTGTGAGGCCCCTGTGAGAATTCCAGAGTTACCTTTAGGGAATTATATTTCCACAAATCATGGGACTGGCTGATTACACTTTTGGGGAGTTGTCTGCTCACGAAATTCATTATGTACAAGTACAGGCAACTCCCAATGTTGCATGGAGTAAATGGTTACGAGAAGACAACTCCGCGGATACTTCAATATTTGCCTTCCATTAAATCATCTGTTAAAGGACAAGTTTGAGACAACTAATTAGTTTTCATGTCGCTTTCCGAGGTTACACAACGATAAGATAGCTTGTACATTGTTATATTACAATATATGTTTAAATAATAGAAATTAACATTTATGTTGTAGACTGCATATCTAGCCACAGTTGGAGGCAGTAGCGTCTCAGATACAATTCGGCGTATTATGCGCCGAATTGCAACCAATGCTGTTTGGTGCCATTACAGCCTGAAAGGTCAGCCATACCATTCGGTGACCAAGAAAAGCTTCCAAAAGACACATATCTTCGTATGTGTGGCAAGTAAGTAGATTACAAATCATTGAAGAGATTGCTTCAAAATGTTGGCAAAATAGAGTTGTTCACTATTACACGTGCATGTTTGCATCTGTTGCACTATTAAATTGTAACTGCATCAACAAGTTCCATGTGTAAACTTATGCCATCCTTTTATCTATCTGAAAGTGACTAGATTACTCCAAATGAGTTACAATAGCTAGCAATGATATCATTGTAGCTAGGGATTATGTTGTTCTCCTACACTACGGCTACAACTACAAACACCCATTTTACACTTTACAGCTTCTACAGTCTAGGCTAACAGGCTACAGGCTAGGCTAACAAAATTGCTCTGCGAACTATTGTTATTTTTGTCGAGCAAAAACTATTCCAATTGCAAATAACGAAATTATACATCTGACCAATATAACATTTATACATGTACATATACAATTCACATGACATGCAGAAATGCGAAACTATTGCAATATTGTATCGCATCGTCATCCCATCCCTCTATTGTTGTGTGTCTTTGCGGCCGTAGTTGACTACACAAACAAAAACCCAAAGATCTTGCAATCAGTTCATTGTTATATTGGATTTGAATAAATAGGTAATTGGCGTATATTATATGACTAAGTTGCATTGTCTTTGTAGGAGCTTGTCACTCAACCCATGTCAATTCATCCCAAAAAGAAATTGAAACGGGTCATTGTTACGGCATGCTCCGCATCAGGCAGGGGGTCCGCTGTTCGCCACTAAATCTAATGAGGTATGTATATATAGGTACTTTTGAAACAAAGTACACCCAGCTGATGAAAGGCTTGAAATTGAACATAATCCTAGCATTAGTGTGGATCACGTGTTGCTGACCAACATAAGAAAAATGGACGAAATTTCACCAGCTGTTCAAAAGTTACGGCATGTGGAAGTTGGTACTACTGTATTTCTGACATGTGTAACAATAAAAAGCCTACAGGCTAAATCAGACAATTACACACAAGGTCAAGCCAGGAGGCTACCATCAGTGGTCTAAGTTTTTAAAACAAACCTACCAATGTTTGCAAGATGAGTGTAAATCTTCCCGTGAAACATTGTGATCTATGTGTAATGTCACAAATAGCATGGGTGCGCCAACGGCATAACCCAATCCAAACTGAGCCAAACTACAGACCATAGCAAATGATCTGGCCTTCACTGAATAACAACACCTACTGAGAGGCTGCGATGTAGGTAACGATATGGTGACTACAGACAGGTTTTACAGACAGTGCAATGATAGCATTATCTTTATGTTTGCTGTGAAATTGATAGACTAGAGCAGTCATGATGCGCTGGAACAGAATAGACAGTCTGGCCATTGTAACATGTCTGCTCCAACTGAAATCTTGCTATGTGATGTAGGTAACATTATAAGGACTACAGACAGTTTATACTGGCTGAGAATAATTATGATATTATGTGACATATTTTTGCCATAGAAGTGAAAGACTAGATTAGTCATGCTGCACATAGCCAAGCCTGATCATTGTAAGATGGCTGCTCCAACTGAATATTTGCTACCGTGATGTAGGTAACGGCAGGGTGACTACAGACAGTTTTTGTACACTGATATATTGTGTTATAATCTACCCTACAGGAAGATTCATTATTCGGCGGAAAGTTTCGCGAGATTGGTAGGAAGAGCCATTTTTGCGGAGGTAATATTTCGTGAGTGTTGTCCTCTCGCGAAAACTATTATCACCGCCCTTAGATACGATCGGTAATAAGTGTGTAGATATGATGCACACACGGGCGTTTGTAAAAGAGAGGACAACCTCCAAAATATTTAATATTTAGCTAACTAAAATTGTTCGCGATTTTCTGTATCACTAAATACGCAAAAATATAACCACGCGAATACATTCTTCCTGTAGGGTCTATTGTGTTGTCTAATATATTAAATATATTATATACAGTTAATAATACAGTTAATAATATATGATTAACTTGTGACAGAAATTAATATACATTGTAGTATTAACAGAATATAATGAATCAACATTTTCTACATGGATTGTTTATTAAAATATAATACATTTGGGTAGCAGTAACCACAATAAAAAAGAATAAAAATGCTAATAGTGGTAAAGTCATAATAATTTTATTTATTTATCTTTTATTTAATTATTATAAGGCTGGTAAATACTAGTAACAATAGCATATGATACTACACTATGATTACCAATATTTTCTATTGTAATAATAATTATTGTATAATAATACAAATAATAATGATAATAATAATAAAAAGTAATGATAATCTATTATTTTAATAATATTAATTAATTAATAATACTGTTATTTTTAAAGGTTTATTGATATAATTCACTCAAGATGATTAAACAATAATGTTGGCTGCGTTCGTAACACACTACCGACTCCCACTGTTGGTAGGCTGATGAAATTATTAGATGCAAATTGGACTGAGAGTTGCTAATGTGTGGGCAAGACCAAAATAAATGGTTCTTTCTGTAGCTTCAACGTGGTGTAAATCTTGGGATGGGCTATGGACAAACAGTTTAAACGACTCTAGTTAACATAGAAATAAATGTGCGTTGGTACGTAACACAACACACACAACTGTGATGTACATCGTAACAAAAGTTACCGACAACACTCACTTCTTTTCTCCTGATCCATCGTTGTGAATTTCAGAAATGGTTTAACTGCAACCACTGCTTTATGTAGCTTGGGCTTCAGCAATTTTATTTTTATTATCACCAGGTTTGGATGTTTTATTGTAAAATTAAAATCCGTTTGTACGTAACATCCGACTACCGACAATTGGCCACAGGCTAGATAACATCGCACCCACTTCATTCGCCGCAGCAAATGCATCCGGTTCAGTAAAATTATTTTGTGATAGTGTTTTCGCTCTCCTTTTGAGCATATTTCCAAAGTGTCAGATGGTTAGCTGACTACACTGTCTGGTTCCAAAGTATCCCAGGCATGACTACCGACGCCATGACACTTTGAAAGCTAAAAGCATGATAACTATGTTATTTCAGGAGTAAGCAGTTACTTTTATTAATATAATGGAACGATTAAAAAGGTAATGTAGTAAATACTGATGAGTAGCGACTACTAACTTCCCCTAATGTCTTAGTAAACAAATATGGCTGCCATTTTATCTCTTTTTCTCCTTTTTTTTGATATTGATCGTGTTACTGGGGATATATGCAGTCATTCAGCTAGCCTAAGTCAAGTGTCCGTTGTACCATTATAAATATTGCAAAACTGACCTGCAGTCTTACAGCTTAACAATATCACCATGTTAAATATACCCTGTTTTCAGATCCTGTGTGTACACTTTGTTTCAGAAGTACCCATATTTATGTGTGCAAATCGAGTTAATGCATGTATACATTTGATCTATGAAGAGGAATGGGGATAGCCAAGTTGGATTTGCCTGTGTTGTGAGGTTTAGTGAGGTGTACTGTAGTATGTTCATTCTTAGGTCATATCACGTCACAAAATATTTGAAGTTACCCTCTCAATTTCAAATTTAATGTGCAAGTAATATAAGACAACTCCAAATAAAACTTCATCCAGAAGAGAGGGGACAACTTCAAATCATAGCACTAACAATTTGAGATGCACATGTATAATATATTTAATCAATGATGTTGATATAATATTAGATCATTTAAAGTTGTAAAAATGCATGCAATCAATCTCGTAGACTCTGAAAGTTGAAATAAAAGGAAGCCTAAGTTCCTTGGTCGAAGATTTTTTAACAATTAGTTGAAATACTAGGACAAAATGTTGCTGGTTTATTTTATTGTTATTCAGTAGATACCTGTTCAAGTACTTGCACGTGTGCTACTCTATATTGGAGTTATGCTTTCAAGTACTTGCACGTGTGCTACTCTATATTGGAGTTATGCATTCAAGTACTTGCACATGTGCTACTCTATATTGGAGTTATGCTTTCAAAAAGTTTAGTGTTGCAGTTTACTTGAGCAGTTTTTGTGTTGACGGATTGTTGTATAAAAGTAGATGGTAACATCAAATATTTCATTGATTAACTAATTTGCACGGTAACACAAAGGTTTTTCTTGTGAAACAAAACTGCTGCGGGGCATTCGTTATATTACATGGGAAAATGTTCTTTTCTTGCTCAAGGAAATCATAAACTGATCTCTAGTCTACAAAATTGATTTGTATAGTTTGACCACTCATGGTTGACAGTAGACAAGATATGCATAATAATACTACATATTGTCTTATATAGTAGTCATCTATCAGCTCCAGCTCCAGCCGCAGCTATCTACTAGACTCCGACTGATACTGATACCTGTAGATAGGAAAGATAGGCAACTAATGCTATATGCTATGACATTTCATAACTAACTGTGATTAGTAATTATGTTGCTTCTTACATTTTATACATTTTTTTTCATGCTACACTGACAAAGTTACAATGTTATTGCTCTGTCTGTATACATGTGCTAGTATCGTGCCGTTCTATATTTTTAATACTATATCTTGAGACAGAATAGGCATCTTTTCGAATTATACAGCATAATATTACAAAAAATATATTTTGTTTCTACATTCTTAAGGTTAGTAACCACATGTAGAAGTGTATGACTTTCCAAGCGAAAATCCTGTACACCCTACTTGGAGTTGTCTGTCCCCGGGCAGACAACTCCAAGTAGGGTGTACAGGATTTTAACTAAAATTTGTTAACGTAAATAAATGGCATTTATCAAGCTGTAACTAGTAATAATTTTTCTGAGTGTTAAATCTCACACTTTATATATATTTATTTTCATGCTACGTTGACAAGTTACAATGTAATTGCATTGTCTGTATAAATATGCTCGTATAATGTCATTGTATTTTTTTCAATACCAAATTTAAAGACATAATAAGCATGTTTTGGAATTATATATTATTATATACAATGTAGCATTAAATATATTTATAAAATTATCGAATAATAATAATCATATCAAATCGCGTCATAATATTGTTATAATAATGTCGTTATACTGTCATGGGATATATATTTCTCAGCATATGAAACATTGTCATAATGTGCACGTAACGTCGTTATAATATCATGGGGATTGTCACAACGTTGTACCTAAATGTCTCAATGATATAATAAAATAACACTCATATCGCAAACGCAAACAGCCGCTCCCAGAAACAATCCAATAACATCGTTCATAATGTTACAAAACAACTAATATACAACAAGATACAAACGTCGCTATATGACATCCCCACAACCTTATTATGACAAAATGTGAAAACTTGTCATAATGTGCCTATATTGTCATTATAATGTTGTGGGGATGTCATTTTGGAACGTTTGTATTTTGTTGTATGGAGGTTATTTGCAAACGTTTTGGACGATATTATTGGGCTATTTCTGGGTGTCCACAGAAATTTGCGATATGCACGTTTTTTTGGGATATTGTTGAGACCAATTTAGACACGTTCAGATAACCTTATAATAACATTTTTCCGCTTGTAGGGAGAAGACACCCCAGTCTATCAAGGACATGTTAACCCATGAATCAGAGCGGGCTAACTAAGAGAGAAGTCGGAGGAGAAGCCTGCCGGGACTCCAGGTCCGTGTTGGCGAGGTTGCGCTAATGGAACCTTCCCGTGACGCAGGGCGTCCTCATAAGACTATGGGTCATATTCGAAATGATCCATAGCAATCCTGACAGGGAACTAGTGTCCCTGTCCTGGTTACCTCGACCTACCAGATACAGCTTCTGCTAGAGATATCTACATCCTAATGAGAAGATGTCACGTTGATAAATGATTGACATTTCCTCTGGGAAGAGATCCCGACCGACTCGGTCGTGTAATTGGTGCATTCCAACTAAACTATTGTTGGAAGATTCATTGTGGATTCATCTCCACTAGGCAGCAGACTCACGTCCGTATCGGATGGTTGGCACCACGCCAACAAAGGGACTACCCCCCTTAGTCACCAGCGCGGTGACTCGAGACCAAGATGGACGGTGTGAGACCCGGTCCTGCGGTCCTAAGAGGTAGCGCGAGGAGGTTATGTCCTCGAGAGATAACCAAGGGGATGGTCTGAAACATCCGACCATCCAGCTTGATGATGTAATGTAGGTCAGAGAGACGATCTATAGTTACACAAGGACCGAGATGGACGGTTTGGAACCTGGGCCTGAGGTCATGAGAAAGCAGTGGTGTACTGCTTCAGGAGATTACGATTCTTCCCGGATGCCGAACAATCCAGAAGCAAGAATTTTGATCAAGAAGACTGCTAGTCTTCCCATTCGCCTCTAACAATTCAGGTGAAGGTGTAACGTAGCTTGCGCACAATCCCTCCGGTTACACAAAGCCCAGCACGGGCGAGA
>JAOQGN010072143.1:0-19144 GCA_027564295.1 Himantozoum antarcticum
ATAGGTTATAGTGTGTGGATGTGGTGAAGTTGGTGTTTTGGTGTTGTGGGGGGGGCGGGTGGTGCGCCGGAGATTTGGTCTGACTAAAATTTATTTAGAGGTTTGTGACAGCATAAAGTTGGGTAATGCAATATGACTGAACAAGCCATGATTACCACATCGTGCTGATTATTTTATGAAGTTGTCTATTTATATAATTTACAAATTTGTTCATTTGAATCACTCTGCTTTGATGTTTGTTCAAATTGTCCTCTATTCATGGCCTACAGAGAATTTCTAGGTTATCTTATTTCTGTACAAGCAAGATGGTTGATCAGCATTAACCACATTCCTTTGTATTCTTCAGAAATGTGCATGATTTATATTACATCTATTATTATTGCACCCATCACCTCAGTCATGTTGATGTATTACCCTGTAACTTTATGAACCCAATCTTGTTAGCTAAGCAATGAAAACTTCACTTCACCCACAGTTTGACATTCAATGCAAGTTTGCTTGATTGTAACCTGATGCCAGCTGTTACATTGGCTCAGATGTGATCTCAGATCACAGAATCTAGACATATTTATGTGATTTGATCAACACTCCCACGGCCTCTTTGCCACCTTGCTAAAGCTAAGTGAAACCAACTCTAATTATGCTGCATTTCCTCTAATTGACCAATCACATCCACTGGGTGTTTACGCACTAAAGCTGCGGCCCTCACCATCATACTATTAATACATGTGCGTAACACACTGATCTTCCATCAGATTGAAATACAGCCATGGGTTCCACAGGTAAATTAGAATTATAAAGTAATGTACTTGCATATAATAAAAAAAGATGCCATTCTTATTTAATACATTCACATAATTCTATCACCATTGCCATTGTTCTCTGCAGCGTAGTTGTATTATCTGGTAGGGGTGAGGTTCATATCGCCTGTAAATCATTACTGTAGGGAAAGGTTGATCTCACAGCAGCTTGCCTATAGATTGATATCACTGCTCTGTATTTATAGCAGTGTCATTGTGTATAGATGTTTAGGATCTGGAATGATTCGCTTGCACTCTATTCATTGTTGTAGCAAAATCTGTATTCAATTAAGGACACAGTGATATTGCCATTTATATGATGAGTTTATGACAATGGTCTGCAGAGCTCTGCCTAACTTTGCCTACCCAATCCTGAAGTGTATCTAGCTATATACATTGTACAGTGTACACGTCTCTTGGAGATCACTAACACTCCTTGATCAATTGAATGAGTGAAGTACACTGCGAGAATAGGATACTCTTTAGTATGCTCTAATATCCTAGCATTTTGAAATACGGCAAACAACTCGCTCCCTAGTAACTCTTGATGTAGTTTAGTAGATGGATGTTTGCTCCTTTCGTCACAGGTTAGAGATTTGCACCAATCTCCATGGACTTCTGTCAATGCTGCCATCTCAGACTACATTAGGTTAGATCCAGACACGCACAGCTCTGATTCTCCTTGTCATTTGGGAGTGAGTGTATCAGTATTATAGCGCTAGCGTTTGCAGAGTCGTCAGTTTGGTAAATAATGCTGTATTATCGAATCCGGTTTGGTGGGCAAAAATGTGAAATGGATTTAGGCATTTAGCGCTGTAAATGTTCTTTTCAATGAAAAGAAGCTCTGCTCAAAAGAGTTGTAGTCGTCGCTGGCAGCTAAATACACACATAATTTGCTGTGCATATTATAATTATGCTGACCAGTGGAGTTCTGTAACTCTCATTCTCATTGGTGGGTAAGTTACCTGTCAGGCAGGAAGGTTATAGCTACAATATATATCAATATATAAATATAGTTATAGTTGATATAATAATTAGTAATTGCATTACATCATTGCGTATTAAGACATGGTGGAGTTGTCAGCTCTCCTTGCAAGCTCTGATGCAAGCCTGACAATTACATGTAATTATACTACTAATAATAATATGTAAAATTACCACCAACATTGCCACACTTCAGACAAAGCATAAGAACTACTGTGCTGTTCAAGTATAGCATTCTGCTAATTGTATTTTGTAATAAGTTTTTATAATATTTTAGATATCAAATTTACATTCCTGTTAGTTATTACCAGCAGTACAACCACCATGTACAAGCCACATCTGAAGAGTGATTAGGTTGTAGAAAGATGAACCTACATAGTGTGGCAGCAGGCAGACAGAACATTATACCCTGTCATCCTGCTGTATAATCAGGTGTTAGGATGGTTTGACTGTGCCATACTCAGTGTGTTGCCTACTATGCACATATTGACATACAATGGTGATTCTGCTCACAGATTCAAGTAGGCTGTTTGACAGATTTTGTGGTTTCAAGTAGATTCTTATCTTTCTCTTGGCCACTTGAACACAGCCCAACACCCAGAGCATGGTATCAACAACTTTGAAGACTGGGCATACTGCAATTCCTAAGACCATCAACACAACAAGAGAAGCTGCTGCTCTTTTCTAATGACCTTAGTAGATTTGGTACCTGATTCAGCACTGCCAGGTATTTGAGATAATGCAGCAGCAGTGAATGTGGTCTTACTTTATTGATTTTTCATCTAGCTGTCATTTCTTTAGACCAGCTAGCTGTACCCGTACACAATTAGGAATGCTGGGAGAGTCTGTCTTGTTAACAATTGTAAGGCAGTGTGAATACATTCTCCAGATGGCTGTTTTTGTAAACAAAACGGGGCTGATGTTCTGGTTGCTGCTGTTCTCCCCACAGATTCCATAAACATAGATTGCAGTTGTCACATGCCCGTTGTTGGACTAGGTGCTTCAGCTCTTAGGTTTACGTTTTGCAACTGCAATAAGAAACGACTGTTACGCCATTGCTGTGGGCGTGGCATCCCGGGATACTGACACTTCAAAAATTACAGTTGGAAATAGACTGTTTCTAAATTGTGGTTTGGGGTTGGATAGATGCACATAGTTGCCCCCCCCCGTCTAGTGCCTTAGGTTCTCACTCTTTTTCGAACAGTAATTTGCGGGTAGACACGGATTCGGCATCCCAGTGGGTCTATATCACTGTCTCTGTCAGATGAGCTGCAGCCCAGATGCTGATATCCTCCTCATACGCTATTATTATGACACGTTTATATTGATTTCTTGTGTGAAGATAATGTCTGTGCATTTTGTGTACACGCACAACCAGTTCCATAGATAAATAATAGCTGGCATGGAATTCGCGTACCTTCTGCTTTGCCCCATTGATTATCAGGCATGGCTGAATAAAGGTTTTTATTAAGCTGGTTATTATCTTTACTGGGCACACAGAGAGAGGGTTGTTAGATCTAGTATTTGAGAAAGAGGCGGGTCAAACTCCAACCAAACTTGAGATAATAACTATGCTAGTTGTTGGCTCTATACTAAATAACTATTTAACTCTCAGACTGCTGGTCGTCATAGCTAGCTTGATAAACTGGTTCATTTGGACAAAAGGCAACAGACTGTAGAGTCGCAGAGCAGAGCTGAGCTATTATAGCGCTAACCCGTCTGTTAACAACGCTGAACAGACGCAGCCGGTTCTTTGTTGTTATCCTGACAAGCTCAGAACTGTGTGAATAGAGCTAGCACTTGAAAACTACAGTACGCGCTTTGTGGATGATATTTGAATACTCGTACTGCAGCTTGGTAGGTTTTAATTCACAAAAGAAACATAGAATTGTGTTTACTTAGAGAATATGAATAGATGCATAGATGGTGATGGTGACTGCCATAGAATGGCACTGCTGTTCTATGCATCAACTGTCAGGAATTTTATGCTTATTTCATACAAAGCTGACTATATCATTGACTATTCTGCCTGTGTTATTGTGCTGTATCTTTGGTAAACAAGTGTGTTTAGCAAGATATGATTGAACACTACTCAATACTTGTGTTCTGGTGCTTATGCCCATTTGTAGCAGCTGCTCTGAAGGAAAATGATTAACCCTATTTTAAATTTAAAGCATTATGGAAATGTTCAATCATAGTACATACTGCATAGCACCATTAAGAATAGAAAATTGGGATCGACGTAATAAACGAGCAAGAATAACAAAATCCATCGCTAGAATTGCTTTTGCTGCTTCAGAAGTTGATCTTTTCCCACAAAGTATTAAGCGTGCTGCTATTCGTTCTACTCATTTAATTGGTGGATGGTTGGCCCAACAGTGCCTTATTGGGGTGTACGGACATTTCGAAACTGCTATTTGGAAACTTGACTGTTTATAGTTGTGGTTTGGGGTTTTGGGTGGGAGACATAGTTACCCCATCTATTGCCTAAGTAGCCTCACCCTGGACACCTAGTTTCGAAACGGCAGTTGCGAATAGACCCGGCTTCCCTTATTGGAGTGAACCATTCTGGAGATCCTCGAGCTCCGACAACACTGAAGTAGGTATATATAATTATACTCTCAGAATAGCTAAATGATGAGGGCAACTGATTACTTCGCTACCGCTATAATTATGCTGCAGAAGGACTACTTCAATAGAAGCTGGAACTAGGATCCTATCATGCAACACTGCGTAATAATTCTGCGATAATTTCTTTCTTCATCTCCAACTATTGATTTATTTATAAAGCAATCTGCAAACTAGAGGATTGGCTGGCCCTTTAGCCATGGATCGAGTCATGCTCCAATGAATGTATCCAATAGACTCTTTACAGAGTAGCGTTTGACAGACTTTGTGTCTATTCGCTAATGACAAAGTATTGGCTCGCCTCTTGCAGTCACATCACATTCTGTCTCTCCCCGTCTCTGGTATCACAGTTCACTAGTTGTTATACAATGCTGGTATTATTTATCATTTGATTGGTGTCATTCCACCCGTTCACTGCATTCAATAATCACCTTGACATATTACCTCGGAACATCTACAGTCTAATCTGCTTTTCCTCCCTATTGCTGATGCTGCTGCCGCCGCTGAACATTTGCAATCTGAGGTGGGTGACCATCTATTACTATAGCATTCTGTGACAACATCACGTGTAAGTATGTCATTTATTATAGATGCTTTGTGCGGAATGAAATATAATAATAACGTTCTGATGAGCTTCAGACCACAACGTTGCGCCGTCTGTTACGTAGTTTCTGTTGGAGTTGTTCTGTATCCTTGTAAAATCTTTATTTTCCAGTGGACTGCTCCATTCTATTATTACACTGATTGTGATATGACAGGTAAAGGAAATGGCATATCTGGTTGGCGTCGGAGTGTTATAGAGACTTTGTTATCTTATAGCTATTCAGAGTTTGTGCCTGATCACCTTGATGGCAGGCTTTTATCTAGCTCGCAAATCTACTGTCATGCTATGGTCATGCCTCGCACAATGTTTGCTGAACTGTATTGTGGGCCATGGCACGGATAGATTCGATTGACTATCTAGACTCTGGCCATTTAAGCCACAGCGTCATTGGCAAGTTAACAGCGTGCGAGTTATCTTTTCATACATTACACAAACATGTGGGTTGTCTACTCTTTTTATCTTTAATCTTAGATAGTTATCAACACCCTTGGCTGTTGCAAGCCTCAATGGTACACAATATGGAACAGCCGTGCTCACCTGAGTTGCTCTTCCACTAAATTTACATCCACCAATTTACAATTTTTGATATTATATATTTTTGTTTCACTTTACAGGTTTACCAAGTCATGCTTTTAGCCGGAACTATTACTGCCGCTACTGTTCTTTTAATACGACAAAATCCAAGGTTCATCTGTACCATCTGGTCGATGTACACGGAGTAGACTACAAGATCTTCTCTTGTGACAGGTGTGATTATGCCAGCAGATGGAAATGCAAGGTATATGCTGTATATAATTATCTCCTTTCTGATTATTGTGGTAGGGTAACAGCAAGAGTGTGTGTAGGAGATGGAAAGAGAAATAGGGTGTGATTAATGACAAAAGACGGCTGGTAACTCGATGTTGGCCAATTATCTATGCTTATAATGTTTGCAATTATTAAAGCTGGCAATTTAAAGTAAATATTATTTTTAGTAAAGCCAAAATATTTTTAACTTTTAACAGGCTTTGAAAATAAAAATCTTTGCCGGTTTTGGGCAGCATAACTCTGTAGCGTCTTTTCAAATTTGGTTATCGGTTATTCATTTGGCGAAACCACTGTTCATCAACAGATCAGCAATCCCTCTCTTGCCGTGAGTTGCTGAGTTATATAGATGTGTACTACTCGGATATGGAGATCGTGATGAAGTGGTACTATGTTGTTATGCTGAACGAGCCAAGCTGCCAGCATGTCCCAGTGGTAGCTAGTCATGTTGTTTCTAAGCATACATTTATATGTTCTGTGATGCGTAGAACCTTAAGTGAACCTTAGTGACATACAGAGAGTACAATCCGCCATTGCTTGGTGATAATACGGCAACTATATCAATAATAGGAGTAGACAAAAGGTCCAGGTGGCTCTAATGTCAATAGTGATAAGTATTTCTGAAGTGTCTGTGAGGAATTAGCAATGAATGATTTTTCTGTATGTCAGTGCTGGCTTTTCAGAGGTACTGCTGTCTATCAATATCGGATAGTGAATACCTGAATAGAGTGTCAAGTGTAGACCTTGTAGAGCCGTAGAGGAGATGAAAGGAGTGAGGCAGGCACAGATCTTTAATCAATATTAACCATGCTTGCTTATCAGATCAGTAAATACGCAGAGGTCTGCTGCTGACAATGCCAGGCAGGCAGGCAGTCAGTCCTCACAGGATGCTGTGATACTGACTGTATGTCAGATTGTGAGATATGCCAGACTTATTCCATTAAGTGACTGCCAGGAGTCAGGAATCGGAACTAGCTTATTTGGCAGGCAGTTATAGGCCTAGTACTGTAATTGCCTTGACAACCATGTGTGGTGTTCAGTGTGTTATACTCAGTGGGTTGCGGATACCAATGCTGTGAAGCAGCAGTCAGTGGTCACGTTTTCTCATGAGCTACATTGTCCTAAAAACTAACTTCTTGTCAACAACTACCACAGCACAGATGCTCATGGAATTTCCTTGTCAGATGACATGTCATGTATCAGTATACTAGATGTGGGGTTAACTTGCTCTGTTCATTGATACCATATATTTCCATTTAGTATGGGTTTGTGTAAAGTGCAAGTGTATGCTATAAACATGGAAATTGATATCTCTAAATGGAAACTATTGATGGTGATGTTAGTGTGATAGTTAATTTAATATTGTTATCAGTACAGTTATGCTCTGGTATACTTTGATTGTTGAGATGGCAGTTGTGTAGATGTTGACCCATTGAACTGGCCAGAGATGCATGCAATCCATGTACATTGTTGTCTGCTCTTTTATTTACTAGGTCATCCGGCATCGTAAGATGATCCACAAGATCAACGAGCCCAAGTTTGAACCTGAGATGCATGATAGTCGAAGTCAAACTGGCAAACGACCCCCATTGAATTTACAGAACATTCAACAATCACCTAATTTAACTTCCTCTCTTGTCAATACAGACAATCGAACCTCTTTTCTCAACACAGCACAATCACAGCAGCAATTGCCAACCAATCAGACATTACCATCATTTGTACAGCCTTACAGCCAATCGGCTCAGCTAGCTGCTCACCCAATCAATCCCTTTATCAATAACTCTATATTACACACCAAACCTGCTGCGAGCCCTGCGCAGGCCATGTCAGACAACTTCTCTCAGGCTATGATGATGATGCAGGAGGAGGAAAAGCCGAGTTACTTATCAGCTAGTAAATTGCCTAAAGCCGCACTAGCTGATAACAGCGTCTCAAGGTACTGTTCGTTCATCTAGTTTATTAGTTATCACCACCGAGCGCTCTCTTAGTCGGACTGTGACACACAACTCATGTCTTTCCCTTGTTGCCCATTTGACCACCTAATACTTGATCAACGCTTTGAACCCTTAAGACTTAACTTTGTTATATTAGAGCCAAACTTCTTTATGTTATGCTGATAACATGTTTGTTTGCCAGCTTGCCATTGTGTTGTTACTATTGACTACTGACCAGTGCACTAGCTGTAATATATGTTTGCTTGCTGCTTAGCTTGGTCATTTCTGTAATAATATATAGATATACATGTATATTGTGGTACAGGCGTAAGCAACGGAAACCTCAGAATGTACGCAAGGTACTTCAGAATGATGTAGAAATGTATCCAGCAAGTAAAACTGAGGATGATGGTGAACACAAAGATGTGGTCGACACTAATCAACAGGACGAGGAGAAATCTAATGTTGATGAAGAACCAGAGCCATTGTTTGGTAATTCTTAATTAATCTATCGTTGTCTATAAGGCCATCTGTACGAGTGTGCTTTGCGGGAGGGAGGACTAATATATATTTTCTTGGTAGTTTGTCTGGAGAGGGAAAATCAAAGCTAAACAAGAATACTAATCAAGTATTAAATATCCCTTTCTTTGTACAGAATTGGGTCATTTAACTTCTGGTGTGAACCGTGAACAAATTTTAAATTAGGTAAAGCCTTGAATATGTGCACCGTCAGTGAACCATGGAGGTTTGGCAGTCACTGTTCGGAACTACTGTCGCATTCACGACAGCTCTCTATATGGTTTATATATTTTTTGAATATGGCCTTATATCTTTGGTCACTGGGTAGAACTGGTCTGTTACCTCTCCTGTCTGGTGACACTGACAGCTTGTGATCATCAGTGATACAATACTGGTGTCTGCTTGACTGCCGTTGTTGATTATTCCTTCCTGGCTATGGACACAGAGCTACTGGTGTCATTAATTATTCACTGTTCACACGCTAATGAACCTTATTGCGGTGCCGTCTCTATGTCTTCAGGCTCCATGTCTCTAGGCGACAGATGGCTGGTTTATGTCAGAAGTGTTGTTCTAACACTGAGAACAAAGAAACTGGGTTGTGTTATATCAAATCTGTCAACTGTTGGCCGAAGTCTTCACTAATGCTGGTGGTTTCCATTTCCAACTAACTGATCAGCTCTGACAGCTGTGGCATTCTATATCTGTAGCATTCTTTATGGCTTGATGAACAGTCATTTGATCGGCCTGTTGAACAGGCATTTGATGGGCTGCCAAATTTACATATAATTAGAGATGGGCAGTGCCAAATCTCAGATTCCATTCAGACTTCAGAACCTCTGACCTTAAATGTTGGATATGATATGCTTACCAGCACTGATGAACAGTGTTGGCAGTTCAGTCCAAACTATGACTACATTTACATCTGGGTTGCACAATCAGATGCTTAGTATACAATAGTCCCTATATGCGGGTTTTGTCTTGCATTCAACACTACTGTGACAGCCTAGTAAAAGAGAATTTTAATTTGGAGTTGCTCAAAGCTTGAAATAATTGGTTCTTTCGGACAAGTTTCACATTCTAGGACGCTCGTGCACTGAATAAATGAATGAAAAGAAGTTGATAATAATATAATGGAAATGTATGTGAAACCCACCGCGTGAAAAGAACGACTATTCACCAGTTCCACAGGGTGTGCAGAGTATGAAACTCAAAATGAACCTGCACTCGTGCTGTCCGAATGCAAGCGGGCAATGACAGGATAATTATGTTTTGCAGCACGTTTTTGCTGCGCTATATAACAACAACAAGCGATGCCCTTTATATGGACTTTCGAAAAAGTATGAAGTGGAATAGTTGTAATTGTATGGGGATTTTCCCCCAAGACAGACAAGTTTCATTTTGGCTTTTAAATGCCAATGAAACGGACACTGTTATAGCATTTGGTAAGTCGTCGGGCATTTCTTTTTCATACAGAGAACGGAGCACACGTGAAGCTTGTCTGAAAGCGCCTAATACTCTCTTTAGCTGTGAAAGCTGCCTCCATAAGTCATGTTAATAGACAATAAAACGCTCTGCTTGCTCAATGGCATGCTGCAGCTGCATAGTATTATAGTGTAGCTCTGATATGCTGTTGAGACAGTTGTACTAATGGGCAGCTGCTGTTCTGTAGGGTTGTTTGGAGGACTAGATGACAGTGGTAGTTCTGGAGCTGGGGGAATACTAAGTGGCCCCAGCTGGAGAAGAAGGTTGATACCTACAGCTGTTACCATGACTACTGCCTCATCAACAATAAGTGATGAGAAGAATGTCACTAGCCCTTCCTCGGAGGACCAGATGCTGAGCAAGAACTTGCACAACAATAATACAAGTGAGCCAGTCATCACCTCTCTAGTGTTCTATCAATTTGGTAACTTTGTGAATGTGGTCAGAAAACTGTGTAGTAGTGGCAGTTTAGCTATGGACAATTATGTTGGTGGTTTACTTTTTTTATTTTACTAAACACACATGATTGGCACTGTCAAAGTTTGATGTTGATGTATAGTTGGACTGTCTGTGCTCTGTCCAGCCATCTGCCATGGCCATGCTAGAAATGAGTGTAGCAACCTGCAATGTGAGGAGAGCCTAGTACAGCTGACAATTAGATCAAAATTTGTTGTGCTACTTTGTTGTCGTTGGTGTGTTGCAATGATGGTAAATGGATGATGGGCGAAGTCATGAACATCACCGTGGATGTAACCCAGTTTTCTAAGCTTCCGGCCAGTTTGCTGTGTAAAAATTTATTGACAGTGATTTATCTGAACATGTATTTATATATAAGTTCAGAACTGTCTGATTGTCTGCAAACCCTACATTTGTACAAATCTGCTAGTTAACTTCCAAAATAACAAAATACTCAATTTACACTGGTATTCACTGTTACTGTTATGCCATCACTCTTGTATGATTCAGTAATTATTATAACAATGGTACTATTAGAAGTAATATTACAGTTTATTTAAGAACAAATATTTACACCATAACATCTATTGTCATCGTCAGGATTGTACTGATAAAATCCTGACGATGAACATAAAATTTATTACCGAAATATTTGTTTTAAATCAACTATAATAACGCTTCTAGTTCTGAATTAACCTTTTCAATTAATTATGTTTTTATAGGATTTACACCATTTAAAACTAAGTTTGCATCTAGGATGTATGTAGCTGTAACATTTACATGTATGTAGTGTCACTTTTTCCTATTCTATTGAATACCATTATCCTAAACATACTGTGCTGTAATTTTAGTTTCAGGTTCTATAAGACCAAGCTTCTCACAGCAGTCAATGGCTAGCAGTCACAGTAACCATAGTCATGCAGACGTTCAGAATCAATACACAGATGACAATTCTTTAGACGACCAGGCCCTTATCAAGGTATTGATGGTAATGTTGTCATGCGATAACTATTATAACCCAAATATTTTGCTAGGATGGGAAAAGTTGTGGAATTTGGATTCTACTGGTTTTGATGACATGTTCACAGAATGCTGACACTATTACTGGAAGTATTAGTACATAGGTACCCTATGAAATAATATAGAAAATTAGAGATCATCAATGACATGACAGATGTAGGGTGCAATTTACCAATTTGAGGTTGGAAGACCGAACATTACCGAAGTGTGCTTGTACCCAGTGACCAGGCGGTAATAAGTTATGTCCACTGGTCAGAAGTTCTGTCTGACAGTAACATTAAGCGGTATATAAGCGAACTAATTATTATTATTATTATGGCATAAGACAACTCCTAATAATTCCCCTGTATAACCCATTGGAAAGTGCACACTGCCTTTGGTGTATGTGATGGACATTTTAGGTAATTGCATATTTAGCTCTATATTTAGCATTTTGCCATTTGAATGTGTTTGTAATGATTTCTGTAGCAGCTTTAATTTCACCATTACATAATAATGGCTGGCGCTGAAGCATGTGTGTCAAGGGTGTTTACCTGGAAATGTATTTCTATGTGTTCAGCTGCTGATAGAAACGATACTATGCAATCGACTTGCACAGGCTTTGTCAGCAAGTGTTTCCTTTTGTTGACTCCCAACTGGTGCTAATTCCGACTGTAGCTGAGCTCTATTTACAGGATAAGTCTGTTGAAGAGATTATGATTGACGATGAGCCACATTATAGATGCACAGAGTGCAACTTTATAAGTAAATACAAATGGAAGACCACTAAACATTACAAGTCTAATCATGGCTCCAGCAAGCAGTTCACATGCTCGGTCTGTGATTTCTCTACCTTGAGCAGGGTGGATTTCTTCAGCCATAAGGCAACACACAGCTCACGGGTAAGATGCTATTGATTTACCATACTTGTTTGAATGGCTAGCAGAGCTGTAATTGATGGCTAGTTATTTATGCTAGCTGCCAACGAATGTTGTACAACAGTTTTAAAACATGGAAATGGTTACTGTAAAATGCAATTTGTGGAAGAATGTGTAACCAAAACACGGGCAATTAAGTTAGGCTGTGGGGTGGAAAGCAACCACCCAGTGGTGTTACAGTACAGCTTCTCGACTGGGTAGACAATTTGAGGGTGCTGTGGGTGCTGAATCCCGTTAATGTAGCTATACCATATCAAATATTAGCAATTCAGTGGTCATTATGACTGAATGGCAATCTTTATTGGGTGGTGTTTTGTACTGGTTTAGATATCTACTGCTTGCGCTATTTTACTTAGGTTGGCTATTGTACTTAGGTTGGCGTACAAACCGTAAAACAAGAAAAAACAAATTTTCTACATGCTCACATACTCTTTGTTAATAGTCGCATAGAATGCTAAACTCCATATAGCGCTGGAATTTGGCATAGCTGTCAATTAAATCCAAAGTTAGCTGACATCTCTTACTGTCTAATTAGTATTAGTGTTAGTTCTCCAGCTCCCATTAGCCAAACTTCCATCCATTCATATTGGTCACAGTACACTGCCTTGTTAAGTAGTTTCTTGCATTTTTGGGTTTATGTAGCCGAGGTTCCATAACCAGCGACAACAAGTGGGTCAGTTTGCTCCCCCACCATTGTTGTTACCACCCGCACAGTCACAGGTAGGCCGTTTGTTAGTTACTGCTGAGTATGCTGATCATGTGTCACTGTATTAATAGCATGATGTTACCCAGAGTTGGATTCTTTTCATTGACCTTAAACGTTATGTTAACAACTACTACATTTCACCTTTCTAAATCATCAACCCTCCCCGCACCCACACTAATCGCCACAGTGTAAACTAGACTAAGATGGCATATTTATTATAAATGTGTCCATAACATTCAACAGCATTCGTTGTTCTATTGAAGGTCCTTACACTGGCATGGGGTAGCTTCAGTAGTTTTGAAACGATCGCTAAATAGTTTTGGGCAAACAAATTTACTAGCACCGTACCACGGTATATTCAATGCATCGAAAATAGGCAAATGTGAACAGCAAAATTATTCGAGGAACGATATCGGAATGCAGAGCCATGATGGCAATATCATGCAACTGGCATGATTTCCATCAAAGATAAATTGTTATGCTATGCTAGCATGATTATGACTAAATTTTCCAATAGTTTTTACTTGTTCTGCACCATGATAATACTTTGCAATTGCTGCTTGTAAAAGCCTGTGCATCCAGAACTGCTCTAATAGAAGAACGTGTTAGATTGGTGGTCTCTCATAAAATCTGTCATTGCGTTTTAACATATTTTACTCGTTGATAAGATTGATGATAACATTGTTATCTAGTAGCCTTTGCTCATATTTCTACCCATTTTTCTTATGTTTTGCGCAGTAGGAAATGAACATGCATGCTGTTAACTTCTGTTATAGTTTGCATGTGATCTATCAACGTGCAATAGCTGCTGCCCACAGTGGCATACTAGTATACTATCACCCGCCGGCAAATTTGGCCTACTACCTGGAGGAAGGGGTGTTGCCATTAGGCCTACTAGCCATCTCGTTTGTGATGTAATATTATATTTACCTTCCTTGCTTGCCTGCTTTCACAGAACAGGCACCCAATTACATATGCAACAAATTATACACTAGTACTGGATATGTTGGGGGTGTTGTGTGAGATATAGGGTCATGCAATGTATGAACATAGCCAGCGATGTTACTTACAACTGGTGGATCAGGTTATGCTTCACCTAACACGATTATATGATTATGTACTTCCCACATGTCTATTTCTTTAGAGGAAATTTAGGGTTTAATTTCTTGCATTTGGTTGCTATGCTATATGGTATTTTTTATATCTGTGAATAGGGAATGCACAAATGTACAGAGTGCGCTTACGTAGCCTCCAGTAAGACCAATCTCGACAGACACATAGTCAACCATAGGCAGAGCCATCCAATCAAATGCCTCTACTGTAGCTTCTCGTCCACTGGTGAGGCGGCCATACAGCGCCATATGGCAGAACACCACAACCAATCTGAGCTTCCTATCACAATGAGGAGGCAACTACCCACATCTGATATAGAAGACAGTCAAGATGAAGGTATGTATATTACTAGTAGTACTAGTTGTACTGGTAGTAAGAACTTGCTGTATGCTCTCTAAGTGTAGCTTTGACCTGGTATTGAACTGCTTGTTTGTTAGTGTTCCTGAGTTCCTTATCCCTCTCCCTATCCTTGTGTATAAGCCTACTGCCTATCCTCCCTGTCATGTGCTGTACTGATGTACTGTAACTGTATAACTGGAACCTCAACATCAATTGACTTGGTTGGATCATAAACATTGTGCAACATATTTCAAAGCATCATCAGCAGCAGCAGATTACAACCATGAAAGGACTGCTAATTCTGATTGTGCTGTTTACCAAGTGACATCAGTCACCTATTCAATCTTTGACATTTAAAACTTTCTGTGTAAACACTTACTGATATTATATGGTACAGTATTTCAAATTAAATCAAAAATTACATATTATTCAATAACTCGCAAATTATAATTACAGCTGACTAACGGAACAGCAGCCTGGAATTTTGAGGCATACCTTTCCATCACACAGAATGGCTGCACTGCTTTGAGAATCAATGCGGAAGACATATTCCAGCAATGTCAACACTTTGCTAGATGTCATTGTGGACTAGTTATTGTGACCATGCCAACAAACTGGGCACAGTTTTTATTTCTATGATAGTTTGGATATATAACGCAAAGAATAGGCATAGCATCAAATTGCCGTGGTACACAATCATACAAGCCATAGTAAACTTCGAACTGTGGATCTCGTGTGCATTATCCACTGCTCTCTTTATTCATAGCTGCATGAGCTCTCCACAGTAGTACAATACTAGTAGCTATTGAGTACACACTGCTGTCTCTGCTCTACACGTAAACCGCTTCTACCTCCTCCTAGCTTCTCCTAGCCTCTCCTAGCCTCTCCTAGCCTCTCCAAATATCTCTTTGCTATCATCGGATATAGATAAGTCATACTTATACTAAAACATCATCTTGGTTGCATCCAGAACAGTTCATCAAGTTACCGTGGCTTGTCATATTTCTGGACTTGTACAATGGCAATAAAATCTGTTGCCATAACATCAAGGTTATATTGGCCACCATTATGTGGCATTCATACTACTATACTTGGAATCTGAAGGTCAGATGAGTAAATTCACTGTCGTGGCATCAACCAGTATGTTCATGCTGTTTAGTGATAGTATAATAGCTATTTCAATCTCCAGTGAAAATCATGTTACCACTTGACGCTCGGTTGATGAAAAATATGAAACCTGTCATTTTTATATACCGAGTACAGGGATTGTTTTGTTCTCAGGCATCGGATGTTTACTCACCTAGCAGTGACTCGCACTCCTACTACCAGCCTATTAGTACCTATAATGCCTGTGACCACCTGGGAATTGTCCCTTTTATTAAATTTTTTGATCAGATTTTGGAAATTTTGATTTTGGAAACGCAAATGGTCGATATACCATTTTAAAGAGTATCTTGTGGACTTTAAACTGAAACTAATGTAAAGAGTTTAACCCCTCATCTCAAATTGTGGTATTAGCTGCTAGACTTTAAAATATGAAAAATATTGAGGCAAAAGGTTTCCCAAAACTCTGGAATATAATTCTAGGGTTAATAATAAGGGTTAATGTGCCGGACATAGAGAATTTGCCACTTTCACGTCCAGTGAGTTTCACCACCACCTCGCTAAGTCATTGAAATTGGTAGTCCTACGCTGTTAGTCTTACACTGGTAGTCACGTACACTAGTTGAACACTGTTTTGTTGACTGTGTAATGCATGCTTGGCACCTGGTATTCATAGGAATGGTGAGTGGTGATGGGGAGTTATTTACCTGTGAATTGTGTGGTTACACAGCCCGTAACTGGAGTAAGATGAAAGAGCACATGATACGACATTCAGAAGGCACTCCCTTTGCCTGCTCATACTGTGATTCCAAATACAAACGACCCGCTGACCTCAACCGTCACCTCAAAATCAAGCATAATACGTGCCTTGCTGATATTGGACTAGATGGCCCAACATTGAAAGGTGTGATGGGACCATCATATCAAGGCGCAGGTAAAGCTCTTTATGATTGTGTCTATTAGTGGGTCGGTACGCTGGGCTTAGGTTGCATGATGCACTGGCTTGAGCTCAGTAAACTTGCATGTCTCCTCCTGCTGCTTATTCTCTATTACTAACCCTCTTCTCTCTGCTTGGTATTGACTGCTAATGGCTGCCCACACTCCCTTGGTCAATGATGTCCATCAGTAATATATAACCAATTAATATATGGGTGAACAGGGGAGGGCAGCATTATGGTGGTGTGTTTGGGCTGCGAGCAATTGCATAGTTCACACATTGAAAAATCTGCTGAAAATCATATTCGGCGTGAGCAGCTCCAGAAAAGACTCCAAATCTATAATATTGAATATTGTATATAAGAATATTCATGTTGTAAAAGGATCATTCTGTTTCTTGAAAGTTAGCATTTTAGTAATATGATTCCGTTACTCTAGATTTTGCAACAAACATGTGCTTTTCCTTACACATTTTACATCTTACATACCAAGTTGTATGTTTATTACGGAAATGTTGTGCAGAGTTTTTATATAGGATCACCATAATCCATTTGTTAACGCATTGGTCACCGACTGCCATCAATATGTAGTGTTGTCTTTATTGAACAGCTCTTGAGGACCCGCTAGCAACGGGAGACGCTGCTAACATGGCGTCTCTGAAGAGGGCTTACCAGTCTGGGGAGAATAGTCTGGGAACAGAAAGCGACGGAGAAGGGGATGAGCCCAAGAGACTCTGCATAGACGAGGAGGGAGGCAACCTACAGTGTAATAAATGTAGCTACGTTGCCAAGTGGAAAAGCGACCTTGAGCGACACATGAAGGTCAGTATATAACAATAAGATGGCGTGTGGAGATATTGGAAGTTCCTTTGTAGTTATTTGACTTGTTTGTTCAAGTTGGCTATTATGTAAGGATGAAGTTGATTGAAACACCTTTGGAAAGTAAGTCAAGCCAGCACACCCCAATTCAACAATTTTATTTTATCCTGCACGACATGATGAATAGCCACTGGATGTGACGTGACGAATGTAATACAGTATGAGATAACTATTCATGGCTCACAGTTCAATCAGTGATGCAGTCTTGACTTTCCCTCATTATTATTGTTTATGTTTATGCAACTTGGTCTCCTACGTCTAGTTAACAGCTGTTGGGTTATATTTGGAGTTGTATTCCCCTTTCTGTGCTACTGATAGAATTGGTATTGATATCATTGCGTTTATCTGTATGTGGTAGGTACACTCTGAGGAGAAGAGGTTTGGATGTCACATCTGCTTCAAGTCATACAAGTATCAGGGTGACTTGAATGTGCACATGAGGAAGTCCCACTCCGCGTCACACATCCGATCATCTAAACAAGGTGCTATGGGAATGAACATGCCTTCATCTATGTGTAAAACCCCACCGCCGAATGTCCAAGTGCTCTCCAATGAGGTATGTACTACATAGTCTGGTACCGAGACTGTACTTGGGTACTCGGGTACTCGGGTACTCGGGTACCCGGGTACCCGGGTAGCAGTTACCATGCTCAGTCTTCACTAAGCTATCCCACAGTCTCTTCTGATGCCATTGTGTTTCATTTACCTTGCTTAGTAAATTTCCACAGATCTACATGTTGTTGTGGGTATATTTTTTAGATCAAATTGCTCATTCATAACTTTGGGAATTGCTATATTAAAAAGTTTTAAATTTATTCTGTAAATTTAAACCTGCTAAGTTTTATGGCTATAGAACTACATGTATATATAGAATAGCCAGATTATAACTGGGTTTAGCCACATTGAATATATTTATATAGATGTAGAGTATTTAATGTGGCTAAACCTAGAGAACCAACGTGGCTAAACCTAAGTTGCATGTTCATTTGATATAGACAAACACTAGCATGGAGACATTCAAGGCATATTCTTTGCCAATAAGAATATTATGACTCCAAATTTCACATTTTCTAAGGTGATGTAATGTTATGTAGAGACAACAGTGTTTCATATTTTGTAATATTTGATGGTACTGTTGTTACACAATGGAGTAAATTGTAGGTTTTGATGGAATATTTTTCTTATTTCTAATAGGATCTGTTCCAGGTCATAGTAAATATGAGTCATGCTGCTATAGTTAACCCGCTTGCTAACTTGGGACCACCCATGTTTCCCATGGGTAGTCAGAAGCAGCAGCAGCAACAGCAGCAGCGCCAGGATCGACAACAGCAATACGAGATGCCACAGCTGACTGGGGCAGCTGCACCTCAGATGCCCATGCTGAAACCTGCACCCAATGTCAAGTCATCCAGCAAGGAGAGAAACAGTACTGGAGGAAAGGAGGCTATTATCAAATTAAACTCTGATGGTAAACCCATAAAGAAAGGAGAATTAGACCCATCTACCATGGTTCATGTCCCTGGTGGTATGTCTGCCAATATTTATTAGTCATCGATTGTGTTGATTTTTCTTTGTAACCAAGTGCCAACCGTTGCTAAATCACTCCACTGATTTATGGCCAAGCACAGCGTGGGAATTGTGAGTTATATATGCTTAGATACTTGAGGATTAATGTGGCAATGCTGTAACTGATTATTTGTTTTTTTAATTTCCCAAATTAAATAATACCTTGTTGGGTGGACTGTCCGAATATTGTTAAGCAATTTAATTTGCAATAACTTTGGTCCATATTTAGGTTTTTAGAGCCGCCTATCTAAAAAATGGTTAGGAATTATATTTCGTTTTATATGTTAAAGGAGCCACGCCACGTGTAGGAGTTAGCGGCCCCTTTTTACTAACTGGTCGCAAAACCAAACA